>CAIGQW010053650.1:3521160-3544364 GCA_903798125.1 Danio choprae | reverse complement strand
AGCATTTTGATCTATGAAATGCATTGACTCGCACAAACAGGCATTACAGCAACAGGTATCATTATGTTCTCCCCCGTATACACTTGGCACTTTTGACATTCAAAGTCCACAAAAAAAATGTTAACCTCACCTGACAAAACAACTTGATGTAACTCACAGGAAGCTGTAAACTACAGCAAAGATTGCAGACAAAGTGAGATTTCCTTATGGCGCTCGCAGGCACACACAGCCAAAAAGCCTTGACAAATGCATTTGGCAAGAGTGGAAAAGGATGTAGCTGGAAGCCTCTCCATTTTGATACATTAAAAATTACACTATAATGGAGAAACAAGTGCTGCTCTGTGCACAAACAATGTGAGCACCTGCCTGTTACAGCGAGTGCACACTTACACAAAAAAAACCTTTTCGCTTATTTTTCTTTGAGTATCCTAAAACCAAATCCTGCCGCTCCCAGCCCAAAATTAATTCAAAGAAGAAACGATTGTAGATTCAATTAGTTAAAAATTATATTTCATCATTATCTTTAAGTGAAGTTTATTTATAAACTATTTTCGAGAGGATCACGTGCTTATGATTGCTGCGGCTGGTCCCGCATTATCCAATTCATGATTCACCAACCAGACGATTCCTAAGCCACTATAAATACCCTAAGTTCCATATCACAGCCATCTTCGTTTTGAAGAATCCCCCCTTCCACCCCTACTCCTCCTTTCCTAGATGGGTGGCACAGTGGCCCAGTGGTTAGCACTGTTGCCTCACAGCAAGAACGTCACTGGTTCTAGTCCTTACCAAGCCAGCCGACGTTTCTGTGTGGAGTTTGCACGTTCTCCCCGTGCTCACGTGGGTTTCCGCCGGGTTCCCCAGTTTCCTTCCACCATCCAAAAACATGCAACTTAAGTTAATTGACTAATCCAAATTGGCATCATAGACATGCTCCTAGTAAGTAGTCATCTCAAGAGCAATCACTATCTGTTCATTAGCTACAACAGCAGGGGAGTTCTCCAGATCTACCTGAGCTCAAACTCCCCTCTCGCCTTGCAAACGGGAGGGAGCCCCGGGCTCGAGGATCTATGAGCTCAGGGCTCTTTCCCGGGACAGCATGCCAAACAAGTTTATAATCAATCATCAGCTAAGTGTGAACTCTTGAAAAAGGAAATGTGATGAGGTCTTTCATCTGAATGTCTACATTCTGTAATCATCTTCAAGTATGCAAAAGCATTGTGCGAATAAACAATACAGATATAAAAAGATGTGTTGAATGATAGTATTTACATCAGATGCAGACAATCGTATTGCTTTGAACTGTATCAGGCTTGGTTGTGTTGAGTATTAAAACACTGCGTATGATATTATCAGAGTCGCTGAAATAAAAATGTGTAGAAACTCATTCATTTTTCTTTGGCTTAGTCCTTTTATTCATCAGGGGGAAACATCCATACACACTCATACACTACAGCAAATCTAGTTTATTTAATTCACCTATACCGCATGTCTTTGGACTCTGAGGGAAACCGGAGCACCCAGAGGAAACCCACACGAACATGGGGAGAACATGCAAACTCCACACAGAAATGCCAACTGACCCAGCAACTTTCTCGCTGTGAGGCGACAGAGCTAACCACTGAGCCACCATGTCACCTGTGTAGAAACTATTTTCAAACTATCAAAACAAATTGCTAGTAGGTTTCACAATTACATCATATTAATATATTCACCATTTCATATCATATTATGTCATATTAAGAGTCATTAAATAATAAGTAATTAAATAATTTAGAATTTATGGGCTGCACGGTGGCGCAGAGAGTGGCACGATCGCCTCACAGCAAGAAGGTCGCTGGTTCAAGCCCCGGCTGGGTCAGTTGGCGTTTCTGTGTGGAGTTTGCATGTTCTCCCCATATTTGCGTGTGTTTCCTCCGGGTGCTCCGGTTTCCTCCACAAGTCCAAAGACATGCGGTACAGGTGAATTGGGTAGGCTAAATTGTCCATAGTGTATGTGTGTGAATGAGTGTGTGTGGATGTTTCCCAGAGATGGGTTGCAGCTGGAATGGCATCCGCTGCGTAAAACATATGCTGGATAAGTTTGCAGTTCATTCCGCTGTGGCGACCCCAGATTAATAAAGGGACTAAGCCGAAAAGAAAATGAATAAATAATTTATTAATATTTATTCTAATTTATTATTGTGGCAGCATGGTGGCTAGCACGGTCACTTCACAGCAAAAAGGTCACTGGTTTGAGTCCTGGCTGGGCCAGTTGGAATTTCTGTGTGGAGTTTGCATGTTCACCCCCTGTTGACATGGGTTTCCTCCGGGTGCTCCGGTTTCCCCCACAGTCCAAAGACATGTGATATAGGTGAATTGAATAAACTAAATTGGCTGTTGTGAATGACTGTGTGTGTGAATGTGAGAGTGTATGGGTGTTTCCCACCACTGGGTTGAGGCTGGAGGGGCATCTCTTGTGTAAAACATATTCTGGAATAGTTGGTGGTTCATTCCGCTGTGGCGACCCCTTATAAATAAGGGACTAAGCCGAAGGAAAATGAATGAATGAATGCCTTGCCTTACAGGCATTTCTGTTGAGTACACAATGGCCAATCAGCTGTGCTTAAGAATGTCCTCAACAGTGTCCTCAACTCGATATTTTTTGACAACACTAGTCATAAATGCTAGCGAAAATAGTCCTGGTGTGCATGGGGCTTTAGACCTGATTAATTTAGCATTCCCACTGTCATGTTTAACACCAAACCTAAAGATACAAACTGAAAATTTAACAACAACAACAACAACAAAAAGAGTGCTGGGCTAAACATACTATGTTGTGTATGCAAGTGCAAGTGAGCAATGAGGATATTTATATCCGTAACTCATGAAGAGCTAATAAAATGTGTAAAGGAATCAAAGAAGCTCAAGGAATTCCTCCATCACACACACAAAGATATGCAGAAGGAGAGCGGTTTCCGACACCAGTATTGAACTGCAATGGGCAAATGACAAGAAAAAATAGGCATGCTTGAATTCATTCATCACGTTTTTGTGTTTGACATTATGTCCTGTTTTTGGTTTGTTTAGATTTATTTCATAAGTTGCGTTCATATTTCAGTCAAAATGAGTGTGAAAAACACCCAAAGACACTTAATAAAAATTGGGAGCATAATTCCAAAGAAACAGCATGAAAACTCATCATACTATTACTATAGAATCCTATGTATTCATTGTTTAAAATTACTTCATACAAGTCAAAATTATTAGCCATGCTGTGATTTTTTTTTTTACTTTTTTAAATATTTCCCGAATGATGTTTAACAGAGCAAGGAATTTTTCACAGTATTTTACTATAATATTATTTCTTGAGGAGAAAGTCTTATTTGTTTATTTCTTACAACAATTTTAAGGTCAATATTATTAGCCGCATTAAGCAGTATTTGTTTAATTGTCTACAGCGGTGGTCCCCAACCTTTTTACCACCGCGGACTAGTCAACGCTTGACAATTTTATCATGGACTTGTGGGGGGGGGGGGGGGGGGAGGTTGCTAGGCGACTATGCAACTGCGTGCATCTGGAAGGCACGCACCTCCATTGGAAATAACAAACTTGCACAAACTAGAAGAGATGCAATATGCAAACAGCCCCTAAAAGGCCGGTCATTTGCGATCTCTAGCAGTTGATCTTCTTGCACAGACATGGTGGATTCACCTGATTTGTTGACAAATGGGTTGCGGATCTATTCCTTGGCAGTTCGCGGGTCCTTCACTGGGCCTTTTCCCCTTCGCAAAGAAACTTTCCAAAAATGTCTGTTTCTTACTCATTTTACTGCTTGTGGGTTAAATTTTGGCGCTCGAGTGGCCGAGATGTGAGACAATATGGTGATTTTTCTAAATAAATGATCGTTCAGACTCAGATAATAAATAAAACTGAAATAATTAATGATTTCTTGTGCAGCCCGGAACTAATTGATCTATGGACCAGTACCGGTCCGCGGCCCGGTGGTTGAGGACCACTGATCTACAGAACAAACCATCATTATAATGATTTGCCTAATTACCCTAACTTGCTTAATTAACCTAGTTAAGCCTTTAAATGTCACTTTAAGGTAAATACTAGTATCTAGAAAAAAAATCCAGTAAAATATTATGTACTGTCATCATGGCAAGGAAATCAGTTGTTAAAACTAATTACTAATTAAGCTAACTCGTTAAACAGAAATTGGGGGAAAATATACAGGGGGCTAATAATTCAGGAGGGCTAGTAATTCTGACTTTAACTGTACATGGCAGCTGGCAATTAAGTTGTAATTCCATGCAGTGGCCTGAAGCACCAAACCATTAAACATTTGCACACGTTATATTCTGTACCTCCATGCATTTTTTTTTTGTGTTTGTGTGCTCAAGTGTGTCAGCACACTTGTATTGTTTTATACATCTGTGTGTGTGTGTGTGTGCATGTGGCACTGATAATACACCAGCAGATCTGAGCCAGGATGTGCCCAAACATGCCTCCCCTCACAACTCAATGCTATTATATACTCTCTCCCACAACAACTGCGGAGTTTGGGATACAGAAGAGAGAAAACGTGTGAGAGGTGACACTGAGAGCTGCGAACATGTCTGTGGGGGCGTTTTTCATCATTGTCATTAAAGAGAACAGATGCCTACAAGTCAGATTATACTGATTGTTTTAATCCTGGGGAAGCGAGTCACATGTGGGAGAACAAGTAACTGTGGTTGAAGTCAAAATTATTTGCCCTCCTGTTAAATTTTTTTTTTTCCTTTTTCAAATATTTCCTAAATGATGTTTAACAGAGCAAGGACATTTTCACAGTATTTCCTATAATATTTTTTTCTTCTGAGAAAGTCTTTTGTTTTATTTCGGCTAGAATAAAAGCAGTTTTAATTTTTTAAAAACCATTTTAAGTCAATATTATTAGCCCCCATAAGCAATATTTACAGAATAAACCATCCTTATACAATGACTTGCCTAATTACCCTAACTTACCTAATTAACCTAGTTAAGCCTTTAAATCTAACTTTAAGCTGAATACTAGTATCTTGAAAATTTTCTAGTAAAATATTATGTCCTGTCATCATGGCAAAGATAAAAGAAATGAGTTATTAGAAATGAGTTATTAAAACTATACTGCTTAGAAATGTGTTGAAAAAAAAGGTACTTTCCGTTAAACAGAAATTTTGGGGAAACAATATAAAAGTAAAGAAAAATTTAACAAGAGGGTTAATAATTCTGACTTCAACGGTATATTTGATGTAATACTGTTGTCTGTTGTGATATAATGAACGTCATTAGTATAGTTCTTATGTTAATTAGGAATCTCAAATAAGGCTTCTAAATGTGCTCTTTAAGAGGTGTCTCTTTTGTGGTGGGAATTTGCATTTCAATGGCATATTTGTGTTTGTGCATCTCTTGCTGTAGTGATGTTCACCCTGCTCCAAGTCTCACAAGGCATCAAAGTATCTAATGCTGAAAATAAAAAAAACACCAATTTACAAAAGCGCACAACAAAATATTTCATTCATTCATTTTCTTTTCGGCTTAGTCCCTTTATTAGTCTGGGGTCGCCACAGCAGAATGAACTGCCAACTTATCCAGCATATGTTTTACGCAGCGGATGCCCTTCCAGCTGCAACCCATCACTGGAAAACAACCATACACACTTATTCACACTATGGACAATTTAGCTTACCCAATTCACCTATACCGCATGTCTTTGGAATTGTGGGGGAAACCGGAGCACCCGGAGGAAACACAAGGAGAACATGCAAACTCCACACAGAAATGCGAACTGACACAGCCGGGGCTCGAACCAGCGACCTTCTTGCTGTGAGGCGATTGTGCTACCCACTGCGCCACTGTGCTGCCCCACAACTAAATAACTAAAAGTAAAAGAAAACATAAAAGATAAAAAGAAATTTTCACAGTATTTCTAATATTTTTTCTTCTAAAAAATTTAGTATTAGAAGAAAAAATATTTGTTTGTTTTTTTCGTTTTTTTATTTTATTAAAACTATTTTAAGGTCAATATTATTAGCCCCTTAAGCAATTTTTTTTTTCTATAGTCTACAGAACAAACCATCGTTATAAAATGACTTGCCTATTTACCCTAACTTGCCTAATTAACCTAGTTAAGCCTTTGAATCACACTTTAAGCTGAATGCTTGTATCTTGAAAATTATCTAGTCAAATATTATGTACTGTCATCATGGCAAAGACAAAAAGAAATCAGTTATTTGAGAATGTGGAAAACTAAATCTGTTCCTAAGTTTGGTATGTGGGGTAAAAATCTCGTAAACATGCTTGCTTTGGAGACGTTGAGATATATCAATAATGATACATTTGAGATATTTGATAAAACATGGGGACAGATACTAGAACACCTTAATGCATTGGAAGAAATGCAAGCATAACCAATGACCCCTGTCAATTAAAGAAGTAATTAGAGATTGAGTGTAATTGATATTCGCTATTCATAATCTATAATGCTTTTAATAATGTGCCCAAACTATTATTTGACAATAAAACTATAGTCAGGATAATGCATTTTTCTGGTAATATAAGAAGATTCATTCATTCATTCATTCATTTTCATTTCGGCTTAGTCCCTTTATTAATCTGGGGTCGCCACAGCGGAATGAACCGCCAACTTATCCAGCATATGTTTTATGCAGCGGATGCCCTTCCAGCTGCAACCCATCTCTGGGAAACATCCATACACACCCATTCACACTCATACACTACGGACAATTTAGTCTACCCAATTCACCTGTACCACATGTCTTTGGACTTGTGGGGGAAACCGGAGCACCCGGAGGAAACACAAGGAGAACATGCAAACTCCACACAGAAACGCCAACTGACCCAGCCGAGGCTCGAACCAGCAACCTTCTTGCTGTGAGGCGAACGTGCTACCCACTGCTACCCTTCTTTTCTTATATCCTTTTTACATCAGGGGTCGCCACAGCGGAATGAACCGCCAACTTATCCAGCATATGTTTTACACAGCGGATGCCGTTCCAGCTGCAACCCAGTACTATACACTCTCATATGAACCCACATACACTACGGCCAATTTAGTTTATTCAATTCACCTATAGCGCATGTCTTTGGATTGTGCGGGAAACCGAAGCCAACTGACCCAGTTAGGACTCGAACTAGTGACCTTCTTGCTGTGAGGTGACAGTGCTAACCACTAAGCCACCGTGTCGCCCCAATATAACGACAATGCTACTTAATAATTACTTTTATTTATGTATTACCTGATCAGCTAAATTATATTTTGCTTTCGTGTGCATTTATCCCTCTGTGTTCGGTTGTTCTGTCATAGGTTAGTATTTTTATGTATTGTATTTTATATGTATTATTATTGTATTGTATTGTTTTTTTTCTATATTTTGTTGTAGTTTTGTAAAATGCATAAATCACATAAAAAAAAAGAGAAATTAATTAGAAATTAGTTAATTAAACTATTATGTTTAGAAATGTGTTGAAAAAAAATCTTCTTTCTGGGAAAAATATACAGGGGGGCTATTAATTCAGGAGGGCTAATAATTCTGACTTCAACTGTGCACCAAGAATGGCTTGAGGGTGAGTAAATTATATTGCAATTTTCATTAGGAAACTACACTTTTTTTTCTTTTTTTTTTACTTGACTCAAATGGAGGGTTCAGAGGCCGAAGCAACAGCGCCGAGCATTCAGAGGTGCGAGATAAGTGGCTCTCCACTAACTTTAGTGAAACGGTCTTCCTACATCCCTGCCTATGGTCACAAGTCTGTCAAAGCCAAAGTCTAGTGTGCCACAGCCTGTTAGAACACTAATTATCACAGCTTCTAAGAGGCAGGAATGTCACCTGTGGAAACAGTTGCAGCCTTAACAAATAATTGCATGTTCCTATCTGCCTGTCTCCGGCACCATGGAAATGGTCTTATTAGCGAGATAAAGGAGGAAGCAGGCAACCGGTGAATGCCATGGTGAGAGCGGCCCATGGCTGTGACACGGCATGATGGGAGATGACACTTATCGACAGATTACATAAACCACTCAGGTTCTAGCTAAGCAGGAATTTGGCTCCCTAAATGAAGAGAACCAATTTCAGCCATCGCACGGGGGCCGGGGTAATGAAATAGAAGATGAGAGGTCTGAAATGTAATTTTCTGTGTAGACTCCTTTTTTGCGCCGTTATCTCTGAAGGTGCAATAATGGTTTAGTGAGCGGCTCTCGCTGACCCTACAGTGAACCCGCTGTAGTTAAGGTTTCCGAGCGAAGCACTATAATTACCGTATAATTGCTAAATACCGCGTATTGTGCGTTATTTGTGTGTGGGGAATTATTTCAGCAATGTCTGAAGTACTTTAAAGTATGCTTGTTTGGAATGAGCGCTATCAAATGATGCATATTCATAACGGTGAGACATTCCGCGCGCCGCATGCGTCCTCCCCAACAAATTCATTACCGCTGGAATGCGACGGCTTCAGGACAACACATGAACCTTGAGACTCAATTTTACTAATTTTTCAGTTCGAATTGAAAAGGGCCATTCGAATTTCATTAACATTGTTTGCATATTAACATATTTTCGACGACAATCATCAAAATTAAATCCTTCATCAAAATGCCTCGTCAGCCAATTATCAGTTTCCCTGTCGACGCAGAACTTGCTAGGTCTCGGAGATCTCTTTCTTTTAAACCTTTTTTGAAATTAAACAGGTATGCAAACATCATCACAAAAGTTTTGAGTATCAAAAGAGAGTACGAACTCTACAAGAATCTCTGTTTGCGCTGAGAAAGAAAAGTAAATTTATTCATTCATTCATTTTCATTTCGGCTTAGTCCCTTTATTAATCTGGGGTCGCCACAGCGGAATGAACCGCCAACTTATCCAGCATATGTTTTACGCAGCGGATGCCCTTCCAGCTGCAACCCATCCCTGGGAAACATCCACACACACCCACTCACACTCATACACTACGGACAATTTTAGCTTACCCAATTCACCTATACCGCATGTCTTTGGACTTGTGGGGGAAACCGGAGCACCCGGAGGAAACCCACGCCAACACAGGGAGAACATGCAAACTCCACACAGAAACGCCAACTGACCCAGCCGAGGCTCGAACCAGCGATCAGCGACCTTCTTGCTGTGAGGCGAACGTGCTACCCACTGCGCCACTGTGAGGCCCAAAGTAAATTTAGTGATCTGTTTTGTACTGGATCTTTCTTCTGGTTTCATGAATAAATCTAAAGTCCCAGAGTGCCTCGGCAGCTAGTTATCAATTTCCTTGTGGACTTAGAACTAGCTAGGTCTCAGAGATCTCTTTCTTTTAAACCTTTCAACTTTTATTGTTTGTTTAGAAACATTTTTGAAATGAAACAGGTATGCAAACATCATCACAAAAGCTTTTCAGGGAGGATGAACTCTACAAGAATCTCCGTTTGAGCTGAGAAAGAAAACAAAAATCAATTGATCTGTTTTGTACTGGATCTTTCTTTTGGTTCCATACATAGATCTAAAGTCTCAGAGTGCCTAGTCGGCCAGTTTCCTTGTCCACGTAGACCTTGCTAGGTCTCAGAGAAGTCTTTCTTCTAAACACTTCAACCTTTCTTGTTTGTTTAGAAACATTTTTGAAATGAAACAGGTATGCAAACATCATCACAAAAGCTTTTCAGAGAGGATGAACTCTACAAGAATCTCCGTTTGTGTAGAGAAAAAATAAACAAAAGAAAAAAAAAATCAAGTGATCTGTCTTCTGGTTCCATGAATAAATCTAAAGTCCCTGAGTGATAGTCAGCCAATTATCAGTTTCCCTGTCGACGTAGAACTTCCTAGGTCTTAGAGATCTCTTCTTTTGAACCTTTAACCTTTTCTTCTTTGTTTAGAAACATTTTGGAAATTGGGCCTCACGGTGGCGCAGTGGATAACACGTTTGCCTCACAGCAAGAAGGTCGCTGGTTCGAGCCTCGGCTGGGTCAGTTGGCGTTTCTGTGTGGAGTTTGCATGTTCTCCCTGTGTTGGCGTGGGTTTCCTCCGGGTGCTCCGGTTTCCCCCACAAGTCCAAAGACATGCGGTATAGGTGAATTGGGTAAGCTAAATTGTCCGTAGTGCATGAGTGTGAATGGGTGTGTATGGATGTTTCCCAGAGATGGGTTGCAGCTGGAAGGGCATCCGCTGCGTAAAACATATGCTGGATAAGTTGGCGGTTCATTCCGCTGTGGCGACCCCAGATTAATAAAGGGACTAAGCCGAAATGAAAATGAATGAATGAATTTTAGAAATTAAATAGGTATGCAAACGTCATCACAAAAGCTTTCCGTAGTGATCTGCGTTTGCACTGAGAAGAAAAAAAAAATCAATTGATCTGTTTTGTACTGGATCTTTCTTCTGGTTTCATGAATAAATCTAAAGTCTCAGAGTGCCTGGTCAGCCAATTATCAGTTTCCTTGTCGATGTAGAGATTTCTAGAGATCTCTTTCTTTTAAACCTTTCAACTTTTTTTGCTTGTTTAGATTTTTTTTTTATTAAACAGGTATGCAAACATCATCACAAAAGCTTTTCAGAGAGGATGAACTCTACAAGAATCTCCGTTTTCCCTGAGAAAGAAAAAAATAAATCAATTGATCTGTTTTGTACTGGATCTTTCTTCTGGTTCCATGAATAAATCTAAAGTCCCAGAGTGCTGATGAATCGATGATTGAGCCTCTCACGGCCAGTCTCCTGAAGCAGACAGCAAAGGTCCAGTGGAGTGGACGCTCTCCTGCTGGCAGGACCCAAGCGTTTATTTCATGCCTCTTTAAACCGATGGGGTTAGACGCGGTGAAAGCGTCTGATAGGATCCAACTCAAACCTGAGGCCTGAAGCTTACCGCCTGGTGCTGCAAACTACGGGCCGCTTTGGGATCAATTTCTGTTGGCCAGAGTGCTGGATTGATTTACAGGGCCTGTCAAAACAACTTTCTCCACCTGCCTCCAATGCGCCACAATCATGCGAGATGTTTGGCCCATCAAACTGATGGCACATGGAAGGGAAACACTAAAGTCCTATTTCCAGTGTTGAGATTAAAGCAATATTTTATGCAAAATTTAGATTTTGTGAGCATTTACTCACTCTTCCTAAACCCTTATCATTTTCTTTTATCTGTTGTTTAAAAGAATGTTGAATGAAAGAGAATGGCAACTTAATAAAAATGACGTAGTTTGATTCTCTAGGTTTTTTTTTGTTGGATTAAAGCTGAGAGCAATATTTTATGTAAAATTTATATTTTGCCAGCATTTAATTATTCTCTTCCTAAAACCCCTATCATTAAATCATTAAAAGTAAATAATGACTACTAGGAGACTACTATGACTATTTTCACTGCAAATTCCCCAAAATAATCCATCAAATAAAAAATTCATCTGAGTCAGCGTGACTGTAAAAGTCATTTCTATGATTCTGGTCAAATATGAAGGTTACCATCTTTTTTGTTGTAATTATACCTATGCTATGGCTCAAAGAAATGTGTTGAATTTGATGAGAAATGTACGATTTTCTAGATATTTGGACATTTTAATGCTTAATATTAATCAAAGATCCTTGTCTAGGGGCCTCACAGTGGCGCAGTGGGTAGCACGTTCGCCTCACAGCAAGAAGGTCGCTGGTTCAAGCCTCGGCTGGGTCAGTTGGCGTTTCTGTGTGGAGTGTGCATGTTCTCCCTGTGTTGGCGTGGGTTTCCTCCGGGTGCTCCGGTTTCCCCCACAAGTCCAAAAAACATGCGGTATAGGTGAATTGGGTAAGCTAAATTGTCCGTAGTGTATGAGTGTGAATGGATGTTTCCCAGAGATGGGTTGCAGCTGGAAGGGCATCCGCTGCGTAAAACATATGCTGGATAAGTTGGCGGTTCATTCCGCTATGGCGACCCCAAATTAATAAAGGGACTAAGCCGAAATAAAAATGAATGAATGAATGAATGATCCTTGTCTAATTAACTCAAATCATGAAAATTGTAAATACAATTGAACATTTTACAATTACAGCTGTATTTATAAATAATAATAATAATAATAATAATAATAATAATAATAATAATAATAATAATAATAATAATAAAATATCATTTTCAAACATTTTAATTTTGTGTGAACTATCCCTTTAAGGCATCTTAAATAGTGAATATGAAATGCACATTTGAAGCGATACATTAAACACATTTTGTTACCCAATTAATGATCAAGGATGAGCGACATGAATTGAATCGCATGTAAATGACCAGCGTGATTATCCCGCTAAATACCTCTTTGTGTTGCACAATAAAAGACGACCAGGTTTGGAAATAAAGGTATTTCATCAACTAACACAAAGTGACAAAAAAAGGAATTCAATTACACTTCAACATTGCTGACCTTATCCATACTTCTTTATAATGCACTGGGTGACCTTATTAAAAAAAAGCCTGTCCATTACAATACGAATTCCACCGACAAAAAAAAAAGCTGCTAAACAAGTGTGGAAATAGTGCATATAAAACACAGGTAATAAAAGCCATGAATAAAGGCTGCTTGTGTTGAGAGATTTCCCAGCCAGAGCCGAGGACACGGGCCGAGCGACATGCGGTGAGGCATGAGGAATGAAATGGCAGTGATGAGCAGAGAGGCCATCTGCATTTCACAAGTCCCAGCATGTCAAAGGCAGCGTCTGTTTGGAGCGTACCTCCATCTGTCATAAATCACTTCTTCTCACCACAGCCCTAATGGCGGAAAGGTCACGCGGAATTTTCTGACACGCTGTTTGTTTGTCATCCACGGGCAAAGGGATGCGTCTGGGTTTATTGCTGCGTTGTGAGCAGCGGTGACCAGATGAGACCCATCCGCTGGGCTCTGCGCTAACATGCTAGTAAAAGCCCCGTCTGGTCAGTTTGAGCGAAGCTATTTAAAAATATTTAGAAATGTGGACTTGCAATCCGATCCATATTACAAAATGTTTAAGTTTCTTAAATCCCTCAAATGCAAGATTTAATACACCAGGAGGCATTTCTATCTGATATAACTGTATTAGGGCTGAACAATATATCATTTTAGCATTGATATCCCAATGTGCGGGTCTGCAAAAGTCAGGATGTGCAATGATGATGTTGCAATCATAGTTGACTAGAAGCCACAGTTCAGAACACCAACCCAGGCTCATTCTGAAAACATACTGCTATATACATTTCTGGAGAGCTGCAAATAAGTCCCAGGAGGTAAGTTTTTTTGCAGTTTTTGTTTTCGCGAACCCACCAGAGGCCGCTGTGTATGCTTTTTTAAATCTCAAATTTCTCTCGCGAGTGCCATTCTCGCCTGCTCTTCTAACGTAAATCCACCAGAGGCCGCTGTCAACTGACTACCCGATCGACTGACCCACCCTCCTCCTTATCTCATTCATTCATTCATTCATTTTCTTTTCGGCTTATTCTCCCCCTTATCTCAACCTAACCAATAGTGTTTTCAAAAGCACCGATTGACCAGCGGCGACACACTTTCCTAACCCCAACCGACAGTTTTAAAAAGCAATCCTGAAAAAGAAAAGCCCTCACCTGATTTTTACCACATTTTCAGACTTAACCACATTCTCACCCTGTTATTTACTTGTTTATTTTATTTTTTGGCCAGACTCAAACCCCATCGTTGTGGTCAACTCCTCTCTGCATCCCAAGTCCACTGACGTACACGGTGAGCTACTGTACAAACTGGTAACAGCGATCCATACGAAGGTAAGCTGTCAGCTGGTAAGCGCGAAAAGGAACAGCGTCATACCCCCTAGTAGCGTTCATTTTAAAGACGAAATGCAGCCATACGTACTTCTGGCTACATAATTCGCGATCTCCAGAAATGTATATAGGGCTACGTTTTCAGAATGCTGCAGAACACATGAGATTTGTGGAGTCGCTGCAGAGTTTAATCATAATGGAGTGGAAGTTCATCATTTGCGTGTGTTGCGTGTTAAGGCCTGTGACTGTGTGAACATTCAGGGCACAAGAAATCGGTTTACCGGTTAATTAAGGATTTATTTTATTAAATTATTTATAAAATGAAAACTGTATAGTTCATTTAATTATTCAATTTCTGTAGCTGAATACTGATAGCGAAGAAAAGCATAAAGCACTGCTTATTTCACTTTTATCTTTGCTCTATTGTATTTATCTGTGCTTTAAATTTGAGTATATCATATTTTATGCACGATTCTCTCCCCCTACAAAATCATCACAATCAGTCTAAATTATTACAATTCTTTCCAAATAAAGCTATTCAAGATATCTGGTGACATTGTGTTCATATCGCAATATATATAATTTGAAGATTATCATTATATTAGTTATTATACAGTTTATATATATATGTCATATTTTTCCCAATATTGTGCAGCCTTAAACTGTATAATAACTAATATAATGATAATCTTCAAATACTTAATTTGATTCATTGTAAAATATAATTATAACAGCCTATTTATTCCCTGTGTTTTTGCTTTCCCATCAATCGAATTCGCTTTAGAAAAGTAAATAATGACTACTAGGAGACTACTATGACTATTTTCACTTCAAAATCCCCAAAATAATCCATCAAATAAAAAATTCATCTGAGTCAGCGTGACTGTAAAAGTCATTTCTATGACTCTGGTCAAATATGAAGGTTACCATCTTTTTTGTTGTAATTATACCTATGCTATGGCTCAAAGAAATCTGTTGAATTTGATGAGAAAATGTAAGATTTTCTAGATATTAGGACATTTTAATGCTTAATATTAATCAAAGATCCTTGTCTAATTAACTCAAATCATGAAACTTGTAAATACAATTGAACATTTTACAATTACAGCTGTATTTATAGATTTCTAAAACCTATAAAATATCTTATTTTTTTTATTAATAATAATAATAATAATAATAATAATAATAATAATAATAATACTTTGAGAAGCACAAACATACAGTGCAATAATAACAGATCTATATTGTGATTGAACAAAAATTCTTCAAGCTATACTGAGCATTTATTTTGACTGCAATATGTGGAGTGAACAAAATCATGTATTCATTTACAAATACATGCAAGGGCAGATTTCATATTTCAAACAGTCTTTGTGTGTTTTAATGTTCACAGACAGTAGATTGTGTCATTCATTCATTCATTTTCCTTCAGCTTAGTCCCTTAATATATGAACTGTCAACTATTCCGACATATGTTTTACACAGCGGATACCCTTCCAGCCGCAACCCAGTACTGGGAAACACCCGTGCACTCTCACATTCACACACACACACTCATACACTACGTCCAATTTAGTTTATTCAATTCACCTATAGCGCATGTCTTTGGACTATGGGGGAAACTGGAGCACACGGAGGAAACCCAGGCGAACACGGGGAAAACATGCAAACTCCACACAGAAATGCCAACTGGCCCAGCCGGGACTCGAATCAGCGACCTTCTTGCTGTGATGTGACAGTGCTAACCACTGGTAGCTCGTGTCAAAGTCTGATAATAAGTACAGTCCATGTGACATTCCATAGTTACATTTCTATTCTGTAATTTTGTTTTAAGCATTGTGGAAAAGATAGGGCCATACTGTATTTGGCTATGTATTTTAGTGTGAAGCTTTATGAATAAACCTTACAGTGATTTGTTTGCTAGGGTTAAGCTGCTAACTGATACTAAAAAAAAGAAAGAAAATCAATTCTGTCTTCCCACATAGACACCACTGGCTAAGACAGAGGTGGACACAACGAGCTGCTCAAACAAACACAGTGATGTTTAGAAAGCACCACATGGCCAGTGTTTACAAATCAGTTGCTTATTCGTCTCTGTGCACATTACACTGTGTAACATACAAGGTATGCACACCCCCAAAAAACTAAATTCTAGATTTGTATAATAATGGATATACAATCAAGATTACTAGTGGTTACACTTAAACTATTTATTTAAAATGAGCTGAAACAACACAATTCTGAGATTTTTTTGGGGGGACAGCTTAATTGTTTTGACAGATATAAGTGAATTGAACATAAAACAATTAAGTTAACTTAATCGATTGGTGTTGGGACAAAAATGTCTTTTTTATATTTCTCAAATTCTGCACATTTCTTTGTAAAATAAAAATGTATTCTGGTAAATAACAAAACTAAAGGCAACTGAAAATACACATTTAATGAATAATAAACAAATTAAATTTATCATTCATTCATTCATTGTCCTTCGGCTTAGTCCCTTATTTAGCATTGGTCACCACAGCGAAATGAACCGCCAACTATTCCGGCATATGTTTTATGCAGCGGACATCCTTCCAGCCGCAACCCAGTACTGGGAAACACCCATATACTCTCACATTCACACACACACACTTGTTAGTTCATCCAATTCACCTATAGCACATGTCTTTGGACTGTGGGGAAAGCGGAGCACCCGGAGGAAACCCACACCAACACGGGGAGAACATGCAAACTCCACACAGAAATGCCAACTGGCCTAGCTGGGACTCGAACCAGCGACCTTCTTGCTGTGAGGTGACAATGCAAACCACTGTGACACTTAAATTAACTAAATACGTTAAAACAAATAATATAATTAAATAAGTATCTTTAAAATAAACTAACTTATGTTAAAACTATAACTTTTAAATAAACTTTTTTTTTTTACATCATAATATCCTTTTTTCTGTCATTATCTGAGATCTCTACACTGACCCCTGTTGATAACAACGAAACAAACCTTTGCAGATAATGTGCATGTTAGTGAGTTTGTGAATAAACACAATAATTCCTGCAGTTCAAAATATGTATCGCAATTCCCCCAACATCCCAATCGATGTCACACATTTGAAGTACTTGAGAAACTTTACATCTATGAAATTTTCAATTTTTATGAGATTTTCTTTTTCAAATATTTCCCAAACGATATTTAACAGAGCAAGGAATTTTTTATTTGTCTTATTTTTTTTATTTCGAGTAGGATAAAAGCAGTTTTAATTTTTTTTAAGGTCAATATTATTAGCCCCCTTAAGCAATATATATTTTTTATTGTCTACAGAACAAACCATCGTTATACAATGACTTGCCTAATTACCCTAACTTGCCTAATTAACCTAGTTAAGTCTTTCAATTGCACTTTAGGCTCAATATTAGTATCCTGAAAAATATGTAGTAAAATACTATGTACTGTCATCATGGCAAAGATAAAAGAAATCAGTTATTAGAAATTAGTTTTTAAAACTATTATGTTTAATAATGTGCTGAAACAAATCGTATTTTCGTTAAACAGGAATTAGGGGGAAAATACAAGGAGGGTAATAATTCAGGAGGGCTAATAAATCTGACTTCAACTGTATATATGATTACCATTACTGTACTTTGAGGTAAGCAGAAATGAAGAAACAATGAACTACCATTAAAATAATTACTTATAATAACTCATTATTATAAGTAATTATTATAAGTAATTATTATTATAACAACTACTAACTGATTTAAAGAACAAACACTATTGTTTGCAGTCCCTAAATAAAAGTCCTTACGCAACCTTTTTATCTCTTTTGTTTTGTTTTGCTTTTCTCAAGAGGCGTTTTAAAGAATGTTGGGAACCAAACATTGAACCCCATTAGCTGACAAATATCTTCTTTTATGTTGCACAGAAGAAAGAATTTAGGATGGAGTATTCCTTTAATATACAAAATAATGCACTTTGCCTTTATATAAGTGGTCTCCATCTATACCAACTATAACCTTTACGTTTAACCCCAAAATAAAAAAAGCCAAACCATACTGGAGCTCTTAGCATTTGCATAAGGCACTGGAGAGGTTAAGCTGTGTTTACAAAGCTGAAGGCCTGTAACTGTAGCAAGATTTCTAACTCATTAAGCAGGCCCACTTTGCATACAAATGTTCAGAGGTAGCTTAAAGTCTGTATCTTCCCCCCTTGTAAATCCAGGCCAGCTCCGGGGCAAGAGGGAATCTGCCCGGGCTCCGCCGCTCACGATAACAATACAGCAGCAATTAATGAAAGGCCTGCTAGGGATTTATTACGACGGAGGAGAACAGAATATGGTGCCAGAGATCCTGGACGCTCGACATTTGAATACAGGCCACAAATTATGAACAGTTTCAGTAAATGAAGTGACTGGGTATCTTTGTTTTCGCGGGCGTACATCTTCCTATTTGCTAGCGTGGAGCGAGGCGCACTAACCGCTAGCGTGGCCAGCTCTGGGAAAGGAAGTTATTGAAGCCTGGATTTCCTGCTTTCAGCGGTGGCCAAGAACTTGGAGGTTTATGGTGGTTTCAGGAACTGACTCATCTAATGATTCATGGATCAGAGATTGCTTTTCGCATGTGTCTGGTCATGGAAAAAAAATGCGAACGTTTGAAATTGTAGTATGGCAAAGACTGTGAAATGGAAGGATATTATTAGATACAAAGCGCAAGTTCTTCTGAATGCCTGTTATTCTTTGGAGTTGTTCGGATGCCATTTGTATCAACATTAATTTCTTCCTCTGAACTGACTAAGCCCTCTCCATCTGGTTTGAGTTACAAGGCTTTAACTTTGAAGTGTTGAAACTGGTCGTGCTAGTCTTTCTCAGGTTTAACAGCACACAAAAATGCTCTCGAGTTCACCAAAAAATTAGTAATGTTTACTTCGAGAACACTCCAAAATCTTGCAAACTAAAGTGGTCTCACACACACACACACACACACACACACAGTAAATATTAAATATCTGTTAATTATTTTATTTTATCTGTTAATTATTATATTAAATATCTGTTTCTGTATTTTGTGTTTTGCATTTATTTACGGTTCTGAGTTACATTATGGGATGTTGATCTCTGCTCTGTCAACTCTACATTTTAATTACATTTTAGCTATGTTTCAATCCACCTATTGTTATGCGCATTTTGGATATGCGCATAAAATGATTGATGGGAACGCCAAGATGCACATCAATTTTGAAAATGTGCATTAAAAAAAACATATGCTGGGTAGGATAAACTTTTTATTCGACAAGAATGCGCATAAACTAAGATGGAAACCCTTTACCGAACAAATTCCAGTATGCACACTAAAAAAAAAAAGTCATGTGATTTTGTTATAAGAGATCATGTGATGATAAAGATATGTGTTAATGGACAAACCAGCAGGCTGAGCACACTGTAAAACATCTGAAAAGTTGTTTTGGTCATTGTAGACGCCTTAACCATTTTAATATTAGTGTTATTATATTATTAATGACCTCCAGAATAGTCAAGAGCGTCTGTGCTCCGCAACTCATGCCACCATACGTTCATTGCGTGTTAGCATTGTCTTCTGAGGCGCAAGTCATTTATTAAATAAAGAAAAAGATTCATGCAGCTTCTCCTACCGCAGCAAATTCCGTTTTTACTGTTGATGTTTGGCGCCAGTTAATTAAGAAGAGACGATTATGTTTTCTCTCACTCGTTGGATGGAAACACTGCTTTATTTGCATGTCTTTTATGCGATAATCCAGTTTTGCGTATAAATTGTATTCACATTTTTGGATGGAAACATAGCTAGTGTGACTTTTATTGACATTTTAGTAGTTTGAAATAATCTAATGCATAAGAAATAATAAATACAGAAATAAGTCTGTACAATAATATTAAAATGTACTGCCAGTTTATTACAAGGTTTTTTTTACTGTAATATACACCAACCCAGACAACATATCACTTTAAACTATTAAAATTGACAATAAAAATCACATTTTCAAACTTTTCAAGGTTAAAAGTTGTTGGAGGAAAGATCAAGGTCCCATAATGCAATTCAAAAGCATAAATAAATGGGGGAAAAATAATAAAATACAAACAGCTAATTTAGGGATATATTTTTTTTTTTTTCATCATAGACCAAACAAGAGTTCTTAATATTTATTTCAAATGTTACTAACAGTTGGAAGCAAGTTATGAACAGCACCTGGAGAAATGGTCGTCAGGACCAAAGTGCGCTCTGTGGCTGGCAGTCATTTTATGGCAGTTGTCCTGAAGCACATTTACTTAAATGACGTCAGTGGCTAAGAGCCAGCTTTTCATTTTGGTGGCAATTTACCTCAGCTTCTTTAAGGGCTTGTTGTTACAACTAAACAGCAGACCACCACACTCAGTTATTCCCTTGGAGAATCAATTTACCGCAGGTTGTGCTTAGACTGCAGACTACCAGTTTGTGTTTGTAACACAAGATTAAAACAACCTCTTTTTTTTAGAAGTATAAACATTTAAGATAAAATGATTACGCCTCCTGTGAATTTTGCATTCTTTTTTAAATATTTCCCCAGTGGAGCTAAGAAATCTTCACTGTGTATCCTATAATATTTCTTCTTTTTGGGAAAGTCTTATTTCTTGTTTGGCTGGAATAAAAGCAGTATTAATATTTTTTTTTTAATTCAATATTATTACCCTAAAAATTGTTTCTTTATTTGTTAGATTGGCTATGAAACACACCACACTGTAAAAAAATGATGACAACAAGTCAAAACTCCAAATGTCTTTATTACTTTAACTTATTTTAAAAAGTTAATCGGGTTTCGACGACATTTTTTACTACATTCATGCAACATTTAACTTAATATTTAATCAGTTGAATTGATATGATTTGAGGTGACTAGAAAAGTTCATTTGAATCAAATAAAAAGACCTTTTTACGGTGTGCTTTTACACTTCAATTTAATATGCTTTCCATGTATATTAATTAATTTAAAGGTATAGTTTACCCAAAAAATGATAATTCTGTTATCATTTATTCACCCTTGAAGTGTTCCAAACTAGTTTGAGTTGTTGTTTTTGTTCTGTGGAACACACAAAAAGAATAAAGAATGTTGGAAACCTGTAACCATTGACATCAATAGTAGGGAAAACAAATACTGTGGAAGTCAATGGTTACAGGTGTCCAACATTCTTCAGTAAATCTTAAAATGTGTTTAACACAACATCAAAAAAGCTCAAACATCTTTGAAACAATTTAAAGATGAATAAATGATAACATCATTTTAATTCTTGGATCAATTATGCCTTTAATTTGATACAGACACCAAAATCAGATGTCTTTTAGATTCATCTTTATTGTTACTTTGCAGAGTACAAATACAGAGTTTCTTTTGTGACACATTTGTTAATGCCATTTATTTAGGGCTATATTAATATTTAGCATCATTTTTTAAGTGTTCATTAGCACAAATTTTTGAGTTGTAAAAAAAATGATGAAATTTCAGCATTATCTGCATGCATTACTCAAACGCAACTACAAGAATGAATGTGAACAGCAAAGTGTTTGTCACAGAATCTGATGGAAAATAAAACCAGAATGACTTTTGAAAATACTTTTAAGCATAATCTGAGGAAACAGGGCAAAGGGGATGATTCTTCACGTATTAGCCATGAATAACAACTGCAGCTTAAAGGGACAGTTCTCCCAAAAAATAAATAAATAAATACATTTTGAAATGCAAATTTTGTCATCATTTACTCCCCCTTCACTAGTTCCAAACCTGCTTGACGTTCTTTCTACTGCTGAACACAAAAGAAGATATTTTGAAGAAAGCTGGAAACCTGTAACCATTGACTTCTATAGTATTTGTTTTCCTACTATGCAAGTCAATGGTTACAGGCTTTTAGCTTTCTTTAAAATATCTTCTTAAGTGTTCAGCAGTAGAAAGAATCTCATAAAAGGTTTGGAACCACTTGAAGTAGAATAAACAGTGAGTAAATGTTCATTTTTGGGTGAACTATCCCTTTAAATCAGTTCATGAGAATACTTCCAGCACTGAAACATTACTTGGTGAACAAGCATTTATTAATATAACTTGATTTAACATGTGACTGTGACTGTGCGGTTTGGATGTGTGCAGTAGCGAGCTCCAGAAAAAGTCAAACTTTGGGAAGTTTGATCACTTTATGACCCATTTTCTTTTTTTCTTCCTCCAACGTGCGATTCATTTTCTTCAAAACTTTGTAACGTATTGTGTTACAAACAAAAAAACAGAGGACCCATCCAGAGACCATAAATACATCTGTTGAGTTCATCAATCAGGGAAAAAGTGACTAATACTCGGGTTCGTATCTCCATTCAAAACAGCTGCTTCCATTGCAAGAAGAGACGTGAATGTTATTGCTGCAAAGCATACCCATATCCCTGAATGAAGTATGAATAATTTTTTTAAACAAATGCCTGCTATTATTGTCAATCATTAAAAGCAGGACTTTCCAAGGACCTCGCGAACGTCTAATATTTTCCATTGCTTAGATATTCTTTTTTTGTATGTTTCCCCCTCCCGCCGATAATCGTGATTCCTGTTCGACCACAGATAGATTCTAATAGGAAATGATGCCTATGAAGAGTAAAACACACAGGACGTGGCTGTTTGTGTTGGTCTGTCTCCCAGCAGAGTTTAGTAGTTCACATTACGCCTGACCGCAGAGCGCAGCAAAGTGAGTTAGCTGCTTCTAGAAGTGGCAAAGGCACTTTTGTGCGGTTCATTCATATCTGTTGTAGCCTTGTTGAGGTAAACCCTATTTCATAGTGTATCGCCATTATAAACCTATTTGTTCCACGCTGTCCACTGAGAGCACATAAATCAAACGAAGTCAATAAAAGCACCAACATGTGAGAGGACATACGCTAGAGAGGCAGAGCATTTCTGAATCGCTTGTTTTTAGCATGCCAGGAGTTAATTCTAGAATAAACGCTAATTTGGACATTGTTCAAATGATTGTCAGTACAACAGTAGATTAACAAGCATTTAAACTGCAGATTTTGATTTACACTAAAATCAAAGTCAACATACACAGTAAAAATGATCCGTTAGGTTCGTATTTTGGCATTCACAGGTTTTATTTCCGATTATTTAAGGTTGAAAATTGCATTATGAACCTTGATCTCTGCTCTGTCGACTTTTGATGCAGAAAATTGAACTGATCAGTTTTACAAAGTGACTTTTATTGACATTTTAGTAGTTTGAAACGATATATTGATTAAAAATATATACAAAGAATTAAGTGTGTTAAATAACAGAAAAAGTGCTGGCAGTTTATTACAATGTTTTAGTACCGTAATTTACAACCCAGACTATAAATTACTTCAAACTAGGGCTGAACAATCGTTTGAGCATCGATATCGCAATGTGTGTATGTGCAGTAGTCACATCGCAGGATTACATTATTTATTAAATATTATTATATATATATATA
>CAIGQW010053650.1:3489383-3505396 GCA_903798125.1 Danio choprae | reverse complement strand
TATATATATATATATATAAACATTTGTAATGCTATTGTTATTGGTCCGATAACATAATTAGGCCAAAATCTTGAAGCAGTTAAATTATGTATTATTTACGCTGGTTGAACCACTTCATGTTCTTGCTGCCTGCCACTTTATGACTTTACTAGCATTTGATTTCTGGTTAATGTTCAATGACTTGGATGCTTTATTTATGCTCTTTTCATCAGGCAGTAGAAAAAAAGAGTTCAAATCAGAGATCATTTCAAGTTATGGTTTCAAAATAAAATCAGTTCTTCACTGTATGGGTTTGCCATTTCTTTTTGCAGTCATGCAGAAACATTTGAAAAACTAATATTTTTTATTTATCAGCTAATATATTGGCTATCGCCCTCCAAGAGTTATTGGTAACTGTCAAAAATTCGAGCCGCCCCCTATTGGCTGGATGCAGCACAGGTCATAAAAAAACAAAAAACATACATTATATGCAATTAAATATATAATATATATAACTAAATTATATATACAGTTGAAGTCAGAATTATTAGCCCTTCTGAATTATTAGCCCCCCTGTATATTCATTCATTCATTTTCTTTTCAGCTTAGTCCCTTTATTAATCTGGGGTCACCACAGCGCAATGAACCGCCCACTTATCCAGCATATGTTTTGCGCAGCGGATCCCCTTCCAGCTGCAACCCACTGGGAAAGTATCCCCCCCCCGTATATATTTTCCCTTTTGGAAAGAAGATTTATTTCCAACATTTATAAACATAGTTTTAATAACTCATTTCATTCATTCATTCATTCATTTTCTTTTCGGCTTAGTTCCTTTATTAATCAGGGGTCACCACAGCGGAATGAACCGCCAACTTATCCAGTATTTGTTTTACGCAACGGATGCCCTTCCAACTGCAACCCATCACTGGGAAACACCTATACACTTCCATTCACACACATACACTACGGACAATTCACCTATAGCGCATGTCTTTGGACTTGTGGGGGAAACCGGAGCACCCGGAGGAAACCCACGCAAACACGGAGAACATGCAAACTCCACACAGAAATGCCAACTGACCCAGCCGAGGCTCGAACCAACGACCTTCTTGCTGTGAGGCGAGAGCGCTATCCACTGCGCCACCGTGCTGCCCCATAACTCATTTCTAATAACTGATTTCTTTTATATTTGCCATGATGACAGTACATAATATTTCACTAGATATGTTTCAAGATACTAGTATTCAGCTTAAAGTGACATTTAAAAGCTTAACCTGGTTAATTAGGTTAATTTGGCATGTTAGGGTTATTAAGCAAGTCATTGTATAAAGATGGTTTGCTATTTATACAATTGAAAACAAATATTACAAAAGGAAGCTAATAATATTGACCTTAAAATGGTTTTAAAAATTTAAAAAAAGACTTTCTCCAGAAGAAAAAATATTATAGGAAATACTGTGAAAATGGCCTGCTCTGTTCAACAACGGAAATATTTAAAAAATATATATATATTAATAGGAGTACTAATAATTCTGAGTTCATGTGTATATGTAACTAAAACCTTTTTCGCCAAATATGTTTTCATTCACTCATATATGCGTTCGTTTTCTTTTGTATGCTTGCGATTGGGCTTACATGATTTTGATACTTCACCTCGCTGCTCCTCGCAGGTAAATACTCCAAGGTATGCGACAGAATGAGAACAACAAGCAACTAATGAAGACCACAAAACCAATTACCACCCTCACCGAGGCATCTACAGTATGTCGGAAGGGATAAACATACATCAGATACTTTAAAACAGTCCAGAAATACGTCACTTTTAGAGATAAAAAGGACTATAGGCTGAATTATTAGTGTGCGTGTATCAAACACCAGCGTCTGCAATCATGCTTTGAAAGTGTGTGTTTGACTGTGCGCATACATTAACATGCATTTTAAAAAATGTAACAAAAATAACAAAGTATACTTCCAGCTTTAGATGTTTATCCTAAAACACACTCTCAGGTATCACACATGCTGCACACACACACACACAGTTCTCTCCATATGCTGAAAGAGGCAGTGCACACAAACAGAGCTCACCTGAATTAATACAGGGTGTGGCCAGAGAACAAAGCGCCTGATGCACAGTGGAAACCTGAGAGAGAGAGAGAGAGAGAGAGAGAGAGAGAGAGAGAGAGAGAGAGAGTTTGTCACAGAGCTGATGTTGTTAAAGCAGGACTAAACAGCCTGCTTCACTAGAGATTGCCAGTGAAGATTACTGTTTTTCTATTTAAAAAATTAAATAATTGATTAAACAAAGCAGACATAAAGCATAATGATACACTGATTAAACATATATAAGCCATTAAAAACAAAAGGCAAAATTAGTTGTGGAATTACAGACAAAAAAAAACATGATTTAGGATGCCACAAGGATGTTGCAATGCAGATTTAATGTGTTGCTAAAGTGCAATGTGATGATTTGAGGGACTGCTATACAATCAATCAATCAATACAATCAATCAAAAAACATTTTGTACCAACTTAAAAAAAAATAATTACTCGAATTTATTAAAAAACAAATTTAGATGTTTTTCAAAATATGTTTATTTTTTGCCACCAAAATACATACAAAATCAAACCATACAAAAACATTTTTACGATGTACAGGATTATTATTATTATTTTTATGTGTCAGAATGTTCTCAAATCTAGATTGTGCACTAAAGTATTTTATTTTATTTTATTTCCAGACAAACAACTTTAAAGTTAAAATATTTACTTGAAATAGCCTATGACTGATATTTTAAGTTAATTTTTCGAAAATAGTTTTCTGATGTGTAGCGCTGTCGCCTCACAGCAAGAAGGTCGCTGGTTCGAGCCTCGGGTGGGTCAGTTGGCATTTCTGTGTGGAGTTTGCATGTTCTCCCTGTGTTGGCGTGGGTTTCCTCCGGGTGCTCCGGTTTCCAAAGACATGCGGTACAGGTGAATTGGGTAAGCTAAATTGTCCGTAGTGTATGAGTGTGAATGAGAGTGCATGAGTGTGAATGAGAGTGCATGGGTGATTCCCAGTGATGGGCTGCAGCTGGAAGGGCATCCGCTGCGTAAAACATATGCTGGATAAGTTAACGGTTCATTCCGCTGTGGCGACCCCAGATTAATGAAGGGACAAAGCCGAAAAGAAAATGAATAAATGAGTTTTCTGATGTTTACAAATTAATTAATTAATTTATTTAATAAATAGATAGATAAAAAAATTTAAAAAAAATGGTAAAATATAAAAAGATTTTGTAAATATTTTATATATACACATATAAATATATATACATACATATCACCACAGCGGAATGAACCGCCAACTTATCCAGCATATGCAGTATGCTTCCAGCTGCAACCTAGTACTGGGAAATATCCATACACACTCGTACACTACGGCCAATTTAGTTTATTCAATTCACTTATAGCGCATGTCTTTGGTCTTGGGCATGTCTTGCTGTGAGGCGACAGTGCTAACCACTCAGCCACCATGTTGCCTAACACAACAGAGGTTAAAGATGTATTCAATTATTAGCAAGTTTGTGCTTTTTAAATTATTTTTATGTACAAATACATTTCATTTGTGTTTCATTTTAGCTCCTTGTGTACACCTTACAAAGAAAACATGTAGCGTTTTTCCTTCTCATTTCAGTTAACTTTTTTATTTCAGGAACATTATTATAACTTTGATAAAAAATATATTGTTTTACTACATTTTGATCCTTTTTCCAATGTAAATTTATAGGTTAAAACTTTTAACAGCTTTACAAAAAAGTTGAATCCTCAAAAGAACAGTTTACTCAAACATGAAAATCATGTCATCACTTACACACCCACATCATTCTAAACCTGTATGACTTTCTGTTGTGAAAGGAAGACATTTCGAAGAAAGAAGAAATTCATACGAGCGTGAAACAACATGAGTGTGAATCAACAACTGTTCATTTTTTAGCTAACTAAAACCTAAACTAAACCTAAAAGGAACACTCCACCTTTTGTTTTTGGAAATCAGCTTTTTTTACAACTCTCCTAGAGGCAAACAGTTGAGTTTTACAATATTTTTAATCCATTGAGTTGATATCTGGGTCTGGCAGGAGCACTTTTAGCTTATCTTAGCATAAAGAAATGAATCGGATTAGACCATTAGCATCTCGTTTTAAAAATGCCAAAAAACAAAGAGTTGTAATAATTATCCTATTTAAAGCTTTACTATTCTATAGTTACATCGTGTACCAAGACTGACGGAAAGTGAAAAATTTCAATTTTAGGTGGATATAGGAACTATACTCTTATTCTGGCATAATAATCAAGGAACTTTTCATTTTCCGTCAGTCTTAGTAAACATTTGCCAAATGCCTTTTTAAAAAGCTATCTAAAATTTAAAATGATTTATTAAATACTTTACCGTTTGATTGATCCACGTTTTGAAGCATGAATTAAATAAACAGCTATAAAATTGTCTCTTTATTTATACATTTAAGCAATTTTTAAATGCATTGCTTTATTACTTTATTAAAGACATTTAAAAACACCACTTCAATAAACATTTAAATATGTCTATTTATTTGTCATGTATTTGTCAATTTAAATTGTGATTAATATAAAAAGTTTTGCTTCAATTTTTTAATTGATAATTCGATTCTCCATTTTATTTCTAACCGGCAGAAGTGTCCTCCAAAAACACTAGTACTAGTAAACACTAGTGGCTAGCACAATCGCCTCACAGTAAGAAGGGCGCTGGTTCGAGCCTCGGCTGGGTCAGTTGGCATTTCTGTGTGGAGTTTGCATGTTCTTCCCGTGTTCGCGCGGGTTTCCTCCGAGTGCTTCGGTTTCTCCCACAAGTCCAAACACAAGCGCTATAGGTGAATTGGGTAAGCTAAATTGTCCATAGTGTATGAGTGTGAATGAGTGGGTGTATGGATGTTTCCCAGTGATGGGTTGTGGCTGGAAAGGCATCCACTGCGCAAAACATATGCTGGATAAGTTGGCGGTTCATTCCGCTGTGGCGACCCCAGATTAATAAAAGGACTAAGCCGAAAATAAAATAAATGAATGATCAAATCACTTTGGTCATTTCTGAGTTAGAAGCTAACGGTCTAATCCGATTCAATGACTTATGCTAAGCCAAGTTAAAAGTGCTCCCGGCAGACCCAGATATCAACTGAATGGATTCAAAAAATTGTGAAACTCAACTGTCTAATTCTAGTGGATCTGTAAAATAAGCTTATTTCCAAAATAAAAGTTGAGTGTTCCTTTATAGTTAACATATTTGTTCATAATAAAAATAGAAATATTATCGAAACTCTTTGGTCATTTTTGAGTGACATGCTAACGGTCTAATCCAATTCAATGACTTATGCTAAGCTAAGCTAAAAGTGCACCCGGCAGACCCTGAGGTCAACTGAATGGATTCAAAAATGGTGAAACTCAACTTTCTAACTCTAGTAGACCTGTAAAATTTGCTTATTTCCAAAATAAAAGTGGAGTGTTCCTTTATAGTTAACAGATTTGTTCATAATAAAAATAGGAATTTTATTAAAACATAATATTATGGTCATTTTTGAGTGACTTACTAACGGTCTAATCCGCTTCAATGATTTACACTAAGCTAAGCTAAAAGTGCCAGACCCAGAGATCAGCTGAATGGATTCAAAAATGGTCAAACTCTGACTGTTTGACTCAAAATTAGCCTATTTCCCAAAAGTGGAGTGTCCCTTTTAATGAACAGATTTGTTCATAATAAAAGAAAAGACAGATATTTACAAAAGTACACTTTAGATAATTAGATGTCAGGCAAAACGTTGAGCTACAGACATTAACAAACACGCCTGATTGAGCGTCTTTTCCATGTCCATTATCAGCAGTGTAATCTGATGTGGGCAGATTAAGCCCCAAAGGCCTCGTTTGTGTGTTTGTATGTGTGTGTGTGTGTGTGCGCGCTCTTTGAAGACTGGAGTGTGTCAGCCTTTTTTGCTCCAGGGGCTGGAGGTGGAGCAAGGTGGTCCGGCTCTGGTTTAGTTTACTCCGCCGTTGCCCTGTGACCCCCCGTAATCAGAGGCCCCTGCGAGGCCAGGTGCAGAGCCACAGAGCCCCACGCTGTCTATTCAGAGCCCCTCCACTGAGAGATAAGGGCCGCGTCAGCCAGAACCATTCACTGATAACAACACAGAGCTTCATTTCAATCAAAGCGTGGAGCGGGGCGGAGGGGCCTGCCTAAATCAAAGGCACCACATAGGGCTTTTTTTTCCATCAGATTTCGGTATGTCTCTTTAATGGTAATGACTTTGAAATTAAGCACTTTCAATTAAACGAGAACACAGCAGCAACTTAAAGATGTCAGCATGGAAAATGTGTTTTAAACGGCATCCAGCTGGGGCGAATTGTATGTTGAATTAAAATGTGTTTTGATAACATGCCTGCACTGCGAGGACAAAAGAGCTTCAGTGAGATGCTGGACGGATTCCTGTTGTGATTCAAATATGACAATTGAATACAGCATATACAGTTGAAGTCTGAATTATTAGCCCTCCTGTATATATTTTTCCTCAATTTCTGTTTGACAGAAAGAAAATTCTCTCAACACATTTCTAAACATAATAGTTTTAATAACTAATTTCTAATAACTGATTTCTTTTATCTTTGTCATGATGACAGTATATAATATTTTACTAGATATTTTTCAAGGTACTAGTATTCAGCTTTAAGTGACATTTAAAGGCTTAACTAGGTTAATTAGGTAAGTTAGGGTAATCAGGCAAGTCATTTTGTAATGATGGTTTGCTCTGTAGACAATCGGAGATATTGCTCAAGAAGGCTAGTAATATTGACCTTAAAATAGTTATTAAAAAAAATGTAAAACTGCTTTTATTAAAGCTGAAATAAAACAAATAAGGCTTTCTCGAGAAGAAAAAATATTATAGGAAATACTGTGAAAAATGCACTGCTCTGTTAAATATCATCTGGGAAATATTTGAAAAAGAAAAGACAATTCACATCATTTTGACTTCAACTGTATATGGAGTCGCAAGTGTGGCCAGTGTTGGTGTATGAAATATCACAATTAGCTGTTTTAGGTTTAATGTTTATCAGAAACATTAATTTTGTTCCCCACATACGCATGCAGTCATATGGGGAATGATCAGGGATCTTACACCTTTTACAATAAAAAGTCTAAATTAAGAATTTAAGCACTTTCCATGTGCCTTTTCAAATTATGACAGCACTTTTACAAGTGTGGCAAATTACATATTTAAAGTATTGGTATTCTAAGAAAGTATGAAGGCAAAAAAAACAAACAAGCAAGCAAACATTCTCAAGCAGTTTTAAGCGCTTTATCCGAATGTAGGCACTTTTCAAACCTTGAAAACAGTAGATTCAAATTCAAGCATTTTCAAGGATTTCCAGCATATGCACCAACCCCGATTCATACAATATACAATAAATTAAACAAATAATTATACAAAATACAATTTTATTTATCTTTATTTTAAAATACAATTTATACAAAAATATAAACAATATAAATGATTATATATTATTCTAAAATCCATATAGACATGTTCCTAAACATAGATACTGTACATAGATGTACTTGGTTATTTTATTTCAAATGGTGGGGTATTTGGTGTAGAGACTTTTTTATCTATAATATGATAAAAAAATATAGCTGATTGTCATATCAGAAATATAATAATTAAAAAAAAAAACAAAAAAAAACACAAAACATAACACTATGAATTAGACATTTGTTTGCTTTGTGCAAAATGTTTTTTGGCATAATATTTTTTGGTGGAGTTTGGCATAATACCTAACTTTAACATGCTTTGAGATGCTGTACTACACTGTTTTTTGAGCTTTTTAAATGATTATTATTAAAATTTGAAACAATGCACATACAGTTTGTATAAAAAAAAGGTGTCTTTCTGATAAGTAACTCTGGCTGATTACAAACAGAAGTGTTGCAACTCCATGTTAAACGAGGATTTTATTTATTTATTTATTTTTAAAATTGAATTAAAACCATTTTAAAACCATATTTATTCTTTATTTATTGCTGTAAATGAGTCTTATGTAATTTTATTTAATTTGATTGATAACATTGACAAAAGAGCTCCAGTGTGATGCTGATGGATTCCAGTTGTCTTATCTATCTATCTATCTATCTATCTATCTATACACATACATATATACACATACATACACACACACACACACAGGTTTGTTTTTTGTGAAAAGTGGGTACATTACATAGGTTTCCATTCATTTTATACTGTCCAAACCGTACTGGCCTAATCCTACCCTAGCCCTAAACCCAACCATCACAGGAAACTGTGTACAGCTTTACTTTCTGAAATAAACTCATTCTGTGTGATTTATAAGCTTTTTGAGTAATGAGGACGTCAGCAATGTCCCCATATTTCACCTCCTTTTTGTAATACCTGTGTCATACATATGTCATTATACAGATTTGTGTCCATGACACACACACACACACACACACACACACACACACACACACACACACACACACACACACACACACACAGTCGCCACCTTGTGGTCAATGTTGGTATTTGAGAGATCACACTTTGATCAACGTTGTCAATATTTTTAATAAAAAAGGATACATTTCTAAGCCTATTTTAGAGAATAATAAACTAAAAATAAAAAGGAGTGAAAAAATGTTGAATCACTAGCGGAATGTGTTTGGCACTGGTCAACAAGAGAGAATTAATCAGAGGCACGGAGAGCTGTGTACACATGCTGTTACTTTAAACAAAGGCTTCATTACTGAGAAATGTTGATTAAATGCCTGATATTGTTGATGCTGCTTTTCATCAGATTCCTCTGCTGAACGCCACAAACACTGCTGTGGAAATAATGTTATCAAAATTTAATTAAAATCATTTTGAGGGAAAACAAAAGCAGCACATATCTTTACGCCTGGCCGCTTATTTACATTTTGCGGTATTCAATGTTACATAGAATAATACAACCTATTCATAAATATATGACCACTATAGAAGAAACCTAGCTTTGCATTTGTAAGGTAAATGTGAGCAGTCCTTCCTTAAAGAGAAATGTTCTCTGCTGCGATGTTCAGATGTTCTGGATGGTTGCCAAAGTATGATTGCTACACTCTTAAGTAGGGAAGGCTCCAGAACATGTTTATTTTTTCCAATATATGGTCTAGTGTCACAATATCAGATTATTCACTGTAAAAAACGCTGGGTTCCACATGATTGCTTCATAATTTAATTATGTACATTTTGTAAATGTAAAAATTTTATATAAAAATTTTAGTATAACTCAATATCAATATTTATCATAAATATCAAAATCTGTGTTTCTTTCGTGTTTAAGAGTAGATTTTTGCTCCAGAGTGAAAGTTAATTCACTGTTAATTGTTCATTTAAATCAGGGGTGTCCAAACTCGGTCCTGGAGGGCCTGTGTCCTGCTGAGTTTAGCTCCAACACACCTGACAGGAAGTTTCTAGTACAGGGGTCACCAACCCTGGCTGAGTCTGAAATCACACAGACTGCGTCCGAAACCACATACTTCCATACTATATAATATGCTAAAAACAGTATGCGAGCCGAGTAGTATGTATGAATTCATTCATTCATTCATTCATTCATTTTCATTTCGGCTTAGTCCCTTTATTAATCTGGGGTTGCCACAGCGGAATGAACCGCCAACTCATCCAGCATATGTTTTACGCAGCAGATGCCCTTCCAGCTGCACCCCATCACTGGGAAACACCCACACACACATACACTACGGACAATTCACCTATACCGCATGTCTTTGGACTTGTGGGGGAAACCAGAGCACCCGGAGGAAACCCACACCAACACGGGGAGAACATGCAAACTCCGCACAGAAATGCTAACTGACCCAGCCGAGGCTCGAACCAGCGACCTTCTTGCTGTGAGGCGATCGTGCTACCCACTGCGCCACCATGACGCCCCATCAGAAATTCATAGAATTTGAAAATCATTATGCGAGAAGTACCCAGATGACCTACTACTTCCGGCGAGATTCTGAAGTGCGCATCCCATGCACACTGCGCTATCCCATGATGCTCTGCGACAGAGTTCATTAATGGGAGTGAAGCGACGCAACTGATATGGGTAGGTCACGTAACCATGACAAAATGGCTGATGTAGTATGTCAGAATTCCATTCATACTGCTCACATTCATACTGTATCGAACGCACTTTTCTAACGGCCGAGTAGTACATTTAAATTCAAATGCAGTACATACTGAGTAGTAGGCAGTTTCGGATGCAGCCATGAATTCTCTGGCGGGGCATCATGGGATAGCACAGCGTGCATGGGATGATTTTCGAATTCTATGAATTCAGACATACTACTTGGCTCGCATACTGTTTTTAGCGTACTATATAGTAGGGAAGTGTGCAGTTTCGGACGCAGCCCATGAATGAGAGAAGCAACGCAACTGAAACAGATAGGTCACGTGATCATGACAAAATGCCGGATGTAAAACGTCCGAGGTCCATTCATAGTACTCACATTCACACTATATAGAACAAACTTTTCTAATGGTTGAGTAGTAAATTTAAATTCAAATGCAGTACCTACTGAGTAGTAGGCGATTTCGGACGCAGCCCCTGTTCCTGGAGAGCTACCTTTCTGCAGATTTCAGTTGCAACCCTGACCGAATACACCTGTCTCTATTTATCAAGTGCTGCTTCGGGCCATAATTAATTGATTCAGGTATGTTTGATCAGGGTTGGAGCTGAATTCAGCAGGAAGGTAGCTCTCCAGGAACAGGGTTGGTGATCCCATGTTCTAGTATATCTAGTAAGAGCTTGATTAGCTGGTTCAGGTCTGTTTGATTAGGGTTGGAGCTAAACTCTCCAGCACAACGGCCCTCCAGGACCGAGTTTGAACACCCCTGATTTAAATTAATCTTTCATTTCTCAAAACATGACAAATACATCAACCAGATGAACATTTTAAACAAAATCTGACTACCTATAATCATAAAAATGTATGAGATATGTATTAAGTAAAACCTATTATTGATATTTAGAAATGTATATGTAATATTTGTGTCTTTTTTCCCCTTCTAAAAATATAAGAATTTTTCTAGGTGATATCAATTCAGTCTTTTTGTTCCCTGACTTTAAGGACAGGAGGCAGATGTAAATGTATAATTTATCTTTAATTTAACAGCTTTATTAATCCTGCAAGGGGCAATTTAATTAGGGCAGCATCATAAGACACATTATGCAAACAAAATACAATAAAAAGTAATAAAACATTAGAGAGCGTGCTTCATTCATTTTACTTCAGCTTAGTCTCTATTTCAGAGGTTGCCACAGCGGAATGAACCAGCTACTATTCCAGCATATGTATTACAGAGCGGATGGCCTTCCAGCCACAACCCAGTACTGGGAAACACCCATACACACTCATTCCCACACACACTTATACACTACAGACAATTTAGTTTATTCACTTCACTTATATAGTGCATGTCTTTGGACTGTGGGGGAAATGGGAAAACCGGAGCACCCGGAGGAAACCCACGCCAACACGGGAGAACATGCAAACTCCACACAGAAATGCCAACTGGCCCAGCCAGGACTCGAACCAGCGACCTTCTTGCTGTGAGGCAATATTGCTAAGAACTAAGCCACCGTGCCACCCCTGTCCCTAATTACTTAAAAAAATTAAACATTGTCGTCCATAATACCCTACATACGAGTCTGATGATCAAGCCTAAAGGCTGATTTAAATATTGTTCGATATAAAATCAACGGCATGCGATAAAAGGAATATTTTCACATTAAAAGGAGTTTTTGTAGCAGAACAACAGAAAACCGACAGTGATCACCTCAGGTAGACCTCATGTGCTTTATTCAGTGTTAAATGAGTTTGAATGTCATTTTACATGACATGTATTGCCATATTACTGAAAGCAGCAGCAGATAGTTCACCTCAGATCTTGAAAATAAAATAAACCGTTTAAAATTTAACTTTAGAACTGTGACTAAAAAACTCAAAAACTCAGCGACTTGAAATGTCTTGAAGTGACTTGCTACCTCAATATATGAAGCTGAAGGAAAATTAATATATAATACAAATATTACAAATGTAAACATTGGCAGCCCAGCTTACAGTGGTGTAATGCTTAATCGTCAGGCATGTTTGCTCCTCTTGGTGTCATCAATCTGCCAACCTGGATGTACATCATGTCAGTGGAAAGGCCGGGTGAAAAAAACCCTTTCTAACTTTTGGAATTTGGACTGAAATACCTAGTTCGACCACTAAGTGTCAATCCTACATACTGCACCTTTAAAGGATTTCCTAAAAGTCATAATTTTTACTACTTCAATGAGTGTCAATTGTGGACTTTCTGAACGAAACAAATGATGTGAGAGTTTAGCTGATTGGCGCTAAATTATTAAGTGTCATCATCGTAAACTATTCATTTTATATGGTTAACATGACAACAATATTACATTTTTTTAAACAGCCTATCACAATTATCACCAATACTACCAACACTATGGTAGACTAGATGTATGTTTATTAATAGTTATATCAACCGTTTTACGCACGCTAATAATGAAGCAGTTTGTTTTTTTGCCAATGGTTGGTTTGTATTGAACAGTATCAAAGGCAATCATGGGCAACTATTGCAACTATGACAAAAACAAATGCACTGTAAAAATGTAATGACAAAACGTCAACAAATATTTTTATGTTTATTTTAATAGGTTAATTAGGTTTCAACTAATGTTTTAAGTTATACAAAGTTTGACTTAAACATTTTAGTCAGTTTGATTAATGCAAGTTGAGATGACTAGAAAAGTTAAGTTGATTCAACTAAAGAACTTAAGGCAGCCATAATAGTTTTTTTTACAGTGTATCTTTGCCACCTTTCTTGGTATGAATGGTCTTTAGCAGTACAAATCGCACTGGAGTGTTTAATCTAATCAGTTTATTTCTTTATCTCAAAGCAAAAATATTGTCTTTCTTTTTCTTTTTTTAATTGGAGCACCATATGTTTTAACTGACCGAGTGTATAATTCATGCCTTGTTTAGTTTTCAGGCATTTGGGGTTGAAGAATGTTCAAAAATGGTTAAAACGCAGTGTATCCAATCACATTAGATGAGTGGGTAGGACTGAGAAAAAAGGTACATACTGACCAACTTTCACTACCTCAAGCAATAGAAAATGAAGGAAAATTATATTTACATTGCTCTGTTCTACACTGTGCCGGCATTTTAAATCATACACAAATGATCTGTGATCAGTTCCTAGTCCTCTAGTTGCTAGTATGATTTTGAGTCATAACTAATGTGCCTCACTCACTGAAAAAAAAAGTGTGCCTGGCCCTGAAGTGCCTATACTGTAGCTACGTGTTTTCAGAAAAATGATGGTGTTTTCAGCTGCCTGTAAACACCTTTTCACCAAGGACAATAACTATAATTGAAGGTCACTAAATAATAACAAAAATCATACTGTACACAGCATGGAGATCGATATTTCAGAATGATTTTTTCCCTTTTCCAGCGGATAAATATAAAAAGACTGACAGCCAATAAGATTCTGATTAAACAGACAATAACTGCAGCATGCGCTTATGCATTGGTGTGGACATTAATATAGTTGTCTTCTTTATAGTTATTTTTAGTGAGTACCATTATTATATTTAACTAGTGGTTAAATGCATAACATTTTACATATGCCAGGTCAGTATATAGCTCAGGACACTGGTGTTGTCACGGTCACAGAAGGCAGAGACGAAAGGATTAGTATTCAGGGTGTTTATTAAAACACAATAGTAATCTTCACACCGTAGTGCGAGTGGAAATACGAGTGAACACAGTCTTTAGGATAGCAAACAGTCACTTGCCTTAAAGTCGAGCAAACTGGTAACAGGAGTTAGCCTCGATGAAGAGTTCGTACATAGATGATTCAGAAGATGATCAGGAAGAGCACAAGGAGAGAATGACCATCCATCACCATAGTGTGTGGATGATGGCTGGAGCAGGTGAGTGTTGTTAAGTGCACAGGTGTTCGTGATTAATAATCAGGCGATTGTGTGCGGTGTGTAGTGGCTGGAGAGTGTGAATGGTGACTGGGGCTGATGGAACGTGCAGAGGGTGTGACAGGTGTACATTTTGAATATGCCATCTTTATTTTATGCTTTTCCACTGTTGGTTGTAATATCGTTGAATATAATCCACACCTTGTTGAAAAAAGTTAGCAAATTCTTGAGCTGCACTGTAAAAAGCGATTAGTTATTTTACTTTAAAAAAAAATTAGTAAACCTGTTGCCTTAAAAGCAACAAGTTGATTTTACTTAAAAAAATAAAAGTCAGTAAACCCATCGACTTATCTTTTATAATTATGCACATAGTAGTGTTGTCACGATACTGGAATTCGATACTAATCGGTACTGAAATTTTTAAAAATGTGCATTCCCCGCTAACATTTGAGCGCGTTCTTAAACAGTGCTGATCTGTCATTGTGTTCACGTGCTCATCAGAAATGACTGTGATTGGGCCTGAAGGTCATCAGTTCACCGAACTCGCCACTTTTCACTGAGTGTAACCACAGATACAGGGACCTGGAGCATTTTAAAGCTGTAAAGATCAGTCGATTCATCAGCGTATCGCTTGTAAGTCAGCTTATAAACAGACCAGCTGATCTTCACGGCTTTAAAACACTCCAGTGTCCCTGTATCTGTGGTTACACTCAGCAAACATCGGTACTCATACAGTACTACCACATTCCTGATATCACTCTTTTCAAAGATACCTTTAGTTATTTCCGTTGTTTACATGACAATGGCAGCGTTTTTAAAACAAGTTTTTAACAAATCTATGCATTTTCAGTCTCCAAAATGCTGTTGTCGTGTAAACGAACAGGCACAACGCATTAAAAAAGTTTCCTGTTTTTGTCTGCAAACGTTATTGTGTAACCGGCTCCTTAATGAACTGTAGTGAAACTATATAGGGAAGGAAGTCTGTGGATTTTGGCCTCCCCCCCAAAAAAGATTCAGAAGAACAGATGTGGATAAAACGTTTATGGACATTATTATTAGGTATTTTTTATTAAATGACAACTTTTACTTTGGTGACTCAGTGGTTAGCACTGTCGCCTCACAGGCAGAAGGTCGCTGGTTCGAGTCCCGGCTGGGCCAGTTGGTATTTCTGTGTGGAGTTTGCATGTTCTCCCCATGTTTTCCAGTACTTGGTTGTGGCTGGAAGGGCATCCGCTACGTAAAACATGCTGGAATAGTTGGCGGTTCATTCCGCTGTGGCGACCCCTGATAGATAAGGGAATAATAAATAAATGAATGAATTTTTACTTTAATATTAATATATTTAGCAGGATATTTAGACTTAGCAGATATTTTAGATAGCATATAGGTATAAAGTATAAAGTATAGGTTCCATTGGTTACTTTTGATGATCCAAAAATGATATGATTGATAACGGATCCAAGATGTGACACACAGTGAGATTTGTGATTCATTTGTCCACTAGTTTGTGATAAAACATTTAAACAATCTAAAGAGCCTTTCTCTGACGTTATACTACCTTTTTGTGAAATATTCCATGAATGTAAAGATTCCTCCACTACAGATGCCTTACTAACAGTAGGGTGGTTTCTGAATGCTTGTTTACAGTGCTTGAAGTAGAGGCATTTTATCATCAAGAACACCGATTAATTCAACCCTTCAATGCAAGTCTACGAAATACAAAACATATTGCATTTAATAGTGCATACGCAACATGGTAACCAGTGTTGGGTGTAATTAGTTTACTATTTCATTTATTAAATTACTGATCTGATGAAAAATAAAGTCATATTTTTCATTATTGGGTAATTTTGTGTAATAGAGTTACTTATACTTGCCTTAAATGCATATATGCAACATTTCTGCATAAATCAATTCAGAGAAGCATTTTAATGTTGTTGTTGAACAAATACTTTTCGCATAATATATTATTTTTCAGCAC
>CAIGQW010053650.1:3470334-3488983 GCA_903798125.1 Danio choprae | reverse complement strand
ACTTAATTAAAAATGAGCTAGAACAACACAATTCTTGAGGGTTTTTTGTGACAACTTAATTGTTTTAACTTTACACTTAAAATTGTAAAGTTAACTTAATTCCTTCATGTTGTCCCAACACAAATCAATTGTTCCACACAATTCTTTAATGTTGTCCCAAAACAAATCATTCATTTATCTTCCTTCAGCAGTCCCTTTATTCATCCATTTATTCGTCCCTTCCAATCGCAACCCAGTACTGGGAAACACCCAATCACTCTCTCATTCACACACACACACACACACACACACACACACACACACACACACACACTACGGCCAATTTAATTTATTTAATTCACCTATAGTGCATGCCTTTGTATTATGAGGGAAACTGGAGCCCCCAGAGAAAAACCCACGCCAACATGGGGAGAACATGCAAACTCCACACAGAAATGCCAACTGGCCTAGTTGGGACACGAACCAGCGACCTTCTTGCTGTGAGGTGACAGTGCTAACCACTGAGCCACTGTGCTGCCCCAAAACAAATCAATTAAGTCAACTTAATCGTTTGTTACTAATGTAGGTGGATTAAACATGAAACAATTAAGTTGTACCCCAAAAAACTCAAGAATTGAGTTGTTTCAGCTCATTTTAAATAAGTAGTTTGAACAAGCAGCCAAAATCTGAGTGCAAGTCATTGAATTATTTATCGAGAAAGGTCATTTGAATACAATTTCAATTACGTAATTAGTAACACTGTACATAACACTGATGGTAGCTTACAAAAAGTTCCTAAATGCTTTGAGATGAGCTGTCTGCGGTTTTCAGATGTCACTGTGTTACAGTAACCCCGGTCGCTGCTGTGCTCTGGCTGAGAACCAGGAAGAGCCCTAGTCTCCAGGCAACAGCTGAGGTTTTTTGATGTCCAAATGTTTGTGGACTAAATGTCTCTTTAATTCAATTCTGTAATGCAGTGTTTGAAGATATGGATCAATGGCTACTGCCTTTGATGGTCCTCCTGGTACTCAGAGGCATGTCATTGTGACAATCCCACACTGCGGGGACGCAACAAATACAGCTATGATCATATTCGGCTGCTGATGTTTCTCAAAGAGAGGAAAAAGAGGGGGGTTTAATAGCCAATACTTGCCAGAAAAGGATTAGCTACACATGTTATACCACAGACCAGCACGCTGAAAGGGGACCATCATATTGTTCTTTTGTGTTGTCCCTGTTTCTGAAAGCATGCTATTAGGTTAATGTAAGATGAGCAAAGTGAAATGTGGAAGAGTGAGATTTCCACCTAATGACGGTCCATTCATCACAGACTCACTTTAAATGTATTTAAACATTAAAAAGACTGTATTAACCCCTTCAGTCACCCCACATTTGAATTCCACGCTTGCAAATTATAGGAGATATATGCATATTACACTTGTGTTATTGTATGTACTGAAAAGTGTATTGATTACAGAATGGTGACAGACATACAGTTAAATTCTGAATCATTAGCCCCCCTGTATAATTTTTGTGTAATGGAAAGAAGATTTTTCCAACACACTTTTAAGCATAATAGTTTTAATAACTCATTTCTAATGACTGATTTATTTTATCTTTGCCATGATGACAGGACATAATACTTTACTAGATATCTTTTAAGATACTAGTATTCAGCTTAAAGTGACATTTAAAGGTATAACAATGTTAATTATGGTTATTTAGGCAAGTTAGGGTAATTAGGCAATCATTGTATAATGACGGTTTGTTCTGTAGACAATCGAAAAAAAAAAATTCTTTAGGGGGCTAATAATTTTGACCCTAAAATGATTTTTAAAAATTAAAAACTGCTTTTATTCTAGCCGAAATAAAACCAATAAGACTTTCTTCAGAAGAAAAAATATTATAGGAAATACTGTGAAAAATTCCTTGCTCTGTGAAACATCATTTGGGAAATATTTGAAAAATAAAAATTCACAGGGGGGCTAATCATTTTGACTTCAACTGTAAATGTGGCAAGAACTGATTTAATTAAGCAACTTGTTTCCATTTCGTTCAGGCAAAAAAAAAAACCTGAATGGAGGGTTTTCATAAACAAACAGGATCTGTCAAAGCTTAAACTGAAAATAGCCTCTGGCAGAACTTATCCATTAAATATGATTATAACCAGATGTGAGGGCTGATTAGATAAGTGACACAGGGCTACAAAAAGTGGGCTTTAACGACTATATTAACCAAAGCAATGACAAAAAGATAACAAAAATTGATTTAGCATTGTGCATTAATTACAAATATGCAATTTAAACATTTTAAAAGGAACATATTCATATTATTAATATGTTCTTTACATTACTGAAACATATATCTTTTAAGAACTGCTCTTTCATGGGGCCTTGCTGTGAAAATATCTTTTTGGAACCTTTATATTTAAGACTGTATGTTGTGAAAATATTCACTGTTTTAGAGCTTTCTTAATAATAAAACACAGTCACAAAATAATATTTTATCATACAATGATAAATCATTTTTTCCTTGATCTTTTTAAGTTACTGTGCCAAAAGCCTGGTGTATTATGAAAACATAATCTATCAGCAGTCATCATATTAACTACCATCGCCATTTCAAAATAACTGTAAGACTGCTGCATAGTGAATACAAATAGCAGATTTACAAAACAAACCATTTTTTAGGCAAATCACCCCCCTCCCCCCATATATTCAGAATATTTATATTTTAATTTATGAACAAAACCAATATATTATATTATGTAGTCTATTGTAGTAATATTATCTGCCACAGCGCCTGATGCGGTATCTTTACATATGAAGTACCTTAAAGACCAGTTTATACCCTTCCCTATAGGCTGACGCTGACGCTGACCCTGACCCTTTTTGGTTTCAGGACAATTTTATGGTTTCAAAGCTTTATGAAGCAGTGCTTCAAAAGCAGCCATCACTAGCAAACACAAGATCACATTAAAAATGATCTCTACTGAAACGTTTTTGTAAAAATTTTTCAAAATCTCAAATTTCTCTTGCGAGTGTCATTCGTGCCTGCTGTTCTCGCATAAATCCACCACAGGTCGCTGTCGACTGACTGACTGACTGACTGACCAATTAACTGACCCACCCTCCTCCTTCCCTAAACCCAACCAATAGTGTTTTAAAAAGCAATCCAGAAAAAGAAAAGCCCTCACCTGATTTTTACCACATTCTCACCCTGTTATTTACTTATGTTATTTACTTATCTTATATTGTCTTACCCACTTTCTGGAACCGTTCTTCACCGGACTCGAACCCCATCGTCGTGGTCAACTCCTCTCTGCGTCTCAAGTCCGCCGACATACATGGTGAGCGGGACAAACTGGTAACAGCGGAAAAGCCGAAGGTAAGCGGTCAGCTGGTAAGGGGAAAAAGGAACGGTGTCATATCGCCACGTAGCATTCATTTTAAAGATAAAATGCGGCCATACGTACTTCTGGCTACATAATTCGCGACCTCCAGAAATGTATATAGGGCTACATTTTCAGAATGAGCCTATGTTGACATTTTAAGGGACACACCAAGCCGACAACAAACAACTAGCACCGTCGAAACCCAACTGTATTGTCCCCTCGCGTTGACTCGTGTCTGGTGCTGTGTGGACCAAAAAGCTGCGCATAAACGCACCAAACAGATGAAAGCCCACTGAAACGAGAGCCACATTCTGCCTCTGCACAAGAGGACGTGTCTTTCTGGTCCTTGGGGGGGAAGTATCTGTTGTCTCGTCCCGCAAAAGGAAACCGAACTTCCAACATGCACAGACAAAGCTTAAACAAAGCAGCATTTAATACCATTATCACAGTAATAGTCACTCACCATGGAGGGATTCGCTCCTGCAAATATGTTTGATAATCTACTAATCGATATCGTTTGCAAATATTTGAGAAATGTTGCAAAATTACAGCCGACCTCTTTGTGTTTCTTCTTGACTTTAATTGTTTACTTGCTACATCACTTCACTACGTCACACTCGTGCTCTGATTCGTTGCTGAATAACCCAGTCAGATTTCTCTCTTCAGCTGATGGCCCAACACCAATTCTACATGCTGAATTGGGCCAACGTGATATGACATTAACCAGACAAGAGGCGACGTGAGGAACACATCAAACCAACTAGCCAGACCAACGCTGTCCGATGGCCTTTGATTAGTGTGTCCTGGCCTTTAGAATAGGGCTGTGCGATTAATCAAAATCAAATCGCATTCATGATTTGAAATGTTGCAATTAACTAATTGCAAGAGGCTGCGATATGAAATATAAATGTATTATTTAATTTCCCCCACCCAGAGCAAATGCGTGACTGCCGTCTGTGCGTGACAGCCTTACTAGCCAATTGAGTGAATTCACTTTCGTTCTGCCCAATCAGAATAGCGCAACCGAACTATGAAAAGAGTGAGATGATGGCGTCTGCCGCTTCAGAAGCAATTATAAATTCGCCCCGCGCGGCTTGTAATCACTTATCTATTATAGATCAGTGCTTGTACTGTATCTCTCAGGTAAAATTTTTATGCGGCTGTTTACATATTGTATCCAAAACCACGTTGAAAATGCAACGCGTGCTTCTTCCTTTACCGATTTAAATGCGTTTTGTGCTCATGATCTTCTGCTGTTTGCCTTTACTATGGCCACCGTCAGTTGTTCCTCACACGCACAGCGCTGTCTGTTTTTAAAATAGTTCAACTTTTGCCACTGTCGATTAATACCGAATGTGTGTCGTTGTTATTACTTGGGGTTAATATTAAGAGTAGAGTAATATGCTGGTGTTTAACTGCATTGCTTTAATGCATTCCTGCATTGGGCTCTCACATACTCTTTGCTACTTTTCTAGGGTCAGGGTTAGCAGTGGTGTGCGATTCTCGTGCTGAACCCAGTCGACCAATCACAACAGACTGGGTTATCGGACCAATCAGCGCAGATTAGCTTCGTGCTAAGGAGGGGTTTGGAAACAAATGAATTGCTGAATGAATCATATGGAGTCGTTGGGATAATTAGGTAAAAATAAATGCATATTATAAGAAAATAAAAGTATTTTTTGACCTTGCATGCATATCAGCCTGTTGTTGGAGACCCCCAAAACCAAAATATGACCATTTATAATGCAAAATAGGGGCTCTTAAAAGGTCCCATGAAAGGCTTAGAAATGTGCATTTTTATTCGATGTTTCACGTAATCTCAACTGAAACATGAAGAGAGGGGACAGAGTAGCTCCTCCCCTTTTAATAAATCAGCCAATAGCGTTTCATTTTTTATCACCGCTCTGCAAGAGTGAAAGTGGTTGAGCTCAAGTGCATCAAATGTGAAGCATCTTGAAGGGGGCAGGACATGTCAGATACTAGAGAGCATTTGATTGGTCACGATTTGATGAGAAACTGAAGTATGAGGTGATGTGAATAAAACTGTTGATCCATTTAGGCGGAAGTGACAAACTACAGGCTTTCCATGTTTATATATCAGATTTATATCTTCTAAATGCACATTTTGTCACTGTTTTGGAGCATACTAGCTTATAGACATCCTAAAAACTAATACTGATACTAAATTTATACTTTAATTTCATGGGACCTTTAAAAAAGAACACTTAATGGAAGGTGATGGAACTAATCTTTGGATTTTAACCATTCCTACAGTACTCAAAAAGCCAGCCAAAAAGGTCTTGAAAAACAAAGCTCCATAAACCCTTACCTCATGACTTTAGCTGAAATACTGTATTAACCAAACAGCCCACTGCAATTCCAGCTCCACCAACACAAGCCCCCTTGCTAATGAAATTTAGCATTGAAAAAAAATCTTCAAAAGCACTCTCTGGTGAGAATAAACGCCAGAGGCATTCTAATAATCCCCTAAAGACACTGCTTAGATGCTGGAATCAATTACTCATAATGACCCGGATCTTTAGTACAAATCAATAGCAGCTCAGATCTGCTGCTTGGCCAGTGAGAATCCAGCATTTAGCGGCTTTTTCGTCCTCCTCGGCCCTTTGTGTTTGTGAGTAAACAGCGGTTCTGGAAGCTGAACCCAGCTCGTGGGTTTTGTTTGATATTATAAAGGGAGGGGATCAGAAGGAAACTCAGGGGAAGGTAATTGCAGCGGGCCGCTAATGGTGGGGACAGCGCTATTCTGGACACCTTGGCGCAGGACGTTCGATTGCACAGGTGTCCTTCTCTGTTATTTCTGCTCTCAAAGGCACTCCTCTGATGAAGACACACTCGCCACTTAATCCCCCTGCCTCTGGTGATAATGGGGCAGCAGAGAATGCGTCAGAACAAAGGTTTATCGAAAGGCAATTGTTGCAGACTCTCCTAAACACACGTTTCATATTTAACACCAGCACTTAACACCAGACAAAGTATATGATAGGCAAGTGCATTATTTCTCAAAACACTTCATAGGCCGGACAGACTGGAGTGTGAGTCTGCAATTTTGTTGTAGCTTCACACAAAAAATGAAAAGAGAATAAATACACCAACCTGCAGAGTGACAACCTGCAATTTTTAAGACTGTTTCGATACTTCTGGACTTCTCGGGCATCAGAGACTTTCTGTGGAATTACCTGAAAACAAATACAGATACAGACTGAAAGTTTCTTTTTGTCTTATCACTCACTGAAAAGTGCTGTTACTTTAAAGTCTGAACTGGAAGCTGTGACCGTATTTTGTTGTTTTCATATTGTGACCATAGACTGTAAAAGATATGGACGTAGTATCCGTGATGTCACCTATAGGTTTCTGAAGAGTGCAAATTAAGCTACAAGTGGGCGTGGCCAACCATGGTCACCATTTTGTTCGCGCGTCATCGCGCCAACCGGGCGTAACCGAAAAAGAGCAAAGAGGCGGAGCATGAGCGGAGCTACAGATGCCTGCTAGCATTTTGCTTAGACGGGCTTTTTCTTTGGGAGAAACACTTAATACTTTATTACCTGCGACTCGTTTGTGTTTTGACAATGTATGCTTGGTTGTATACTTTATCAATAAAGAGATTAGTCTTTTAAAAACACTGTTTTAAATACATTTAGCCACTAAGCATTGTTTTTATAACGTCTTTCTACAGGAGGAAAACGCAAATTACTTCCAAATGCTTCAAATATAGTCTGTGTTAGTAAATGCAAGGCTATTTATGAAATCCAGGCATAACACTGTATGACAATCTTTCAGATGACTGTTGTATAGCCTACAGCTAATCAATCTGTCAGATTCTGGAGCGGATAATCAGCCGGAATCAGCTGAGGTGACGTGACGGCGACCAGCGAGACCGAGTTGTCACTCATGTGGCCACGCCCTTAATTATGCAAAGTCAATATAAATTAAAAGAATGAGTTATAAAAAAAATTCACCCCCTCACAGTTGTCAGGAAGTGTAATATTAGCTATATACACCAAAATAATTTTTTTGTACCAGGCTGTACACCTTTTTTTCTGCTGTAAAGTTGGCCATTTTAACAGTGGAGTTTAAATGTGCTCTATTTTGGAGCCAGGCCTAGAGGAATTTCGATGAATTGCAGTTTCAGTTACTTCCGTAGCTTCACGAGGGAGAGCAGGATGTTGCCGCTTGATGTAACGCAGTTCTTAGAGAAAGGAAATATTAAATGAGAAAACAGTGGGCGTGGCTTATTTTTTTACTGTGAGCTGATTGGATGTAGTAAAGTAGGCATTTTATTCAGAAAGAGTGGGAAATGGGTTATAGAAGAGTTATTATATCCTAACAGACTCCTCCTCCTCACCATTTCTGTTTGTTGTCAAAACTGACAGTAACTGAAAACAGGAAGTGCATTTTCAGATTTCAATTAAAGATTAGAAGAGCAAACACTTTTTTTTTCTTAATGACATGCACAGATGGATTGTTCACCACAAAAATAGCAATGTGAGCTAACTAAATCATAAGGTTAGTTTTGATTTCATTTGTATTTAAACGTTATTAATAAATTTTAAACTTATTATTAATAAAACTTTAAATTATAAATAAAGTTTTCACACAGATTTTGCTCATGTTCAACTTGATCAAGCTAACTTGCAGCACTGATCAACAAAGCATTTGTTTTTTTGGTTGGACTCTGTGTAGTATTCAAATGTCACCATGCTCCTGACAACAAAACACGTTTAGTCCTGAATACGAATATGTGATTAAAAATGCGTCTAAATAAACAGAAGAGCCCTCAAATAGGCATTCATGAATCACCATTAAATAAGGTGACCAGATTTCTGAAATGGAAACTGGAGACATTCAGAGGTGATAATATTAGTGATTTTCTCATTAAAAAAACATCTTTATCAACATCTTTAGGAATAGAAAAATAATACATTTGCATTCATTTTCATTTCGGCTTAGTCCCTTTATTAATCTGGGGTCGCCACAGCGGAATGAACCGCCAACTTATCCAGCATATGTTTTACGCAGCGGATGGCCTTCCAGCTGCAACCCATCTCTGGGAAACATCCACACACTCTCATTCACACACATACACTACGGACAATTTAGCTTACCCAATTCACCTATACCGCTTGTCTTTGGACTTGTGGGGGAAACCGGAGCACCCGGAGGAAACCCACGCCAACACGGGGAGAACATGCAAACTCCACACAGAAACGCCAACTGACCCAGCCAAGGCTCGAACCAGCGACCTTCTTGCTGTGAGGCGAACGTGCTACCCACTGCGCCACCGTGAGGCCCAAAAATAATACATTTCAATTCGAATTAGTTATTTGTAAAAAAAAAAACAATATTTCATTTATTCATTTTCCTTCGGCTTAGTTTCAGAGGTCGACACAGCAGAATGAACCACCAACTATTCAAGCATATGTTTTACGCAGCGGATGCCCTTCCAGCCACAACCCAGTATTGGAAAACACCCATACACACCCATCCACACACACACTCATACACTACGGACAATTTAGCTTACCCAATTCACCTATAGCGCATGTCTTTGGACTGTGGGGGAAACCGGAGCACCCGGAGGAAACCCACACCAACACGGGGAGAACATGCAAACTCCACACAGAAATGCCAACTGGCCTAGCCGGGACTCGAACCAGCAACCTTCTTGCTGTGAGGCGACAGTGCTAACCACTGAGCTACTGTACTACCTACAATATTTCAACTAAATTTTATATATGTTTATGTTTCTCTTGATTTCTCCTGTTCATGACAATTTTATTTATTATTTTTCCACAACGTAATAATTTGGGTGCACCAATTTTTGGACTGTGATGATTTTTGTTAAATTAGGTCCAGATTAGCTAACAACTTCAAACAGCAAACATAATAAAAACATTTTATATCAAGATATGGAAGTATATTTAACATTAATGTTTGAAAATTAACCATGGTTTTACTACATAATAACCAAAAACCATGGTAACCACAAATTCACCTAAGTTTGGTTCCATAGTTTAATCATGGCATTTGTAGTAAAAGAGCAACTCCAACGTTATGGATGTGACATTTACAGTAAAATCTTAAAACATAAATTTACATAGAAAGTATATGTTAACATTATATTAAACAACTGTTTATATTTTCCAAAACAACTAACCACAGGGTTATTAAAATATCAGTCTGTAAACATCTTTTATATTTTAAATGAGGAAAATAAACATACACTATGGATGTGACCAAAAAAAGTCTGCGAGTTTACAGTATACAACATACTTTGTAGAAATTCTGTGAATTAAACTGCACAACCCAAAAGAAACGATGCTAATCAAGAGGATAAGAGTTGGCTCACTATAAAACAAAAACTATTGATTTGATTTTATGTTACATTTTTGCATTTATGAGGAAAACGCTTGGTTATGGATGTGACAGATGTGAAATTGCCACTTGTGTGACTTTGGTAAATCAAATATAATTGTTTGAAAACATTGACAGAGACATTTTTGAGTATTTTTAGAGTACTGTAAAATACAAGCCTACACATAAAACCTAGAAAGATTTTGCTATTTTGGTGAAGACTTCATTTTTTTCATGGCAAGGTTAACATTTGTGTGGAAATATTCAAATGTTTCGTTACCCAAACAGTAATAAATGTTCCAAACAATCATGGTTAGCTTGATATAATCTAGTCATTATCGTAAGGATTGTTAACATTACTAACTGTATTTATTTTCTTAAACTAAAATACAACTTTATTAAATACAAAGATTGCAGCTTTTTATTTAAAAAACAAATGAGCTATTTGCATTTTGGGAATGTACCTTTAGGACTAGTATTTATATCTTGTCTTCGTATTTTCCCATGATCCTCATTTTGAGTACAAGACGTGCTTCCGATATACGAAATCGTTCAGTCGATTTAATTATTCATATGGAGATGTATTTTCCCAGTAGTATGAATGAAGTTTCAATGGTGGATCTGTATGGAAATGTAGAAATTTAGTGCAAAACAATTCGTTCCCTGTTTTGTTCAGTCATGTTATTTAGTTAATACAAACAAAAATATAGTTTTAATTAAAATGATGTAAATATGTGCCTACCTTAAAAGCAACAATGCCGTCTCTGTTGATAATTGATGATAAAACGGCACTGCACTTCTTCTCTGCTCAAGTTGTTTATTTATTTATTATTTATTTATTGCCACATCAGCAACTTATGGCTATTTCATGGCAAAAGGGATATACATAAAAACATTACATGATAAAAACAAATTCATATTACAATAAAAAGTTACTTAGACAAATACATAAAATAGAAATAAATAATTCACACATTAAATCACAGTTAAATATGATTTTTCAGTTCAATTTTTGCTAAAAAAAAGTAAGATTCTTCCTGGTGGCACCTTATTAAAAATATCAATCAAAGTGCTCTCTTTATAAAAAACATTCTAATGGTATTCAAACTTCTACATTCCAACAAAATATGTTTGATGGTAAGATCAGCTTGGCAGTGATTACATTTAGGTGGTGCTTCGTTGTTCAATAAATATAAATGAGTCAACCTAGAATGTCCAATTCGACATCTAGTATAGACAGTTTGTTCATGCCTGGTCTCAAAATTATAATTTGCATAGTGTCTTTTATTTATTTTCGGGTTAATTTCATGTAATTTATTATTTTTGCAGTTGTCCCATTCCCTTTGCCATGTTTCATTTATATACAAATTAATTGTAGGTTTCAAGTCCTCCGGAGGGGCCTCACAGTGGCGCAGTGGGTAGCACATTCGCCTCACAGCAAGAAGGTCGCTGATCGCTGGTTCGAGCCTCGGCTGGGTCAGTTGGCGTTTCTGTGTGGAGTTTGCATGTTCTCCCTGTGTTGGCGTGGGTTTCCTCCGGGTGCTCCGGTTTCCCCCACAAGTCCAAAGACATGCGGTATAGGTGAATTGGGTAAGCTAAATTGTCCGTAGTGAATGGGTGTGTATGGATGTTTCCCAGAGATGGGTTGCAGCTGGAAGGGCATCCGCTGCGTAAAACATATGCTGGATAAGTTGGCGGTTCATTCCGCTGTGGCGACCCCAGATTAATAAAGGGACTAAGCCGAAATGAAAATGAATGAATGAATGAAGTCCTCCGGAGGAATTAAGCATTCTGTCACTTTCAAAGAGATGGCTTGTTTTGCTGCTTCATCTGCCATTTTGTTTCCATGTAGTCCTATATGACCTGGAATCCAACAGAAGATAATGTTGAACTGTTTATTTTCTTCTGCTAAAGTTGTAGCGCTGAACTCACTGGTATATACTCTATACCAGGGGTCACCAAACTTGTTCCTGGAGGGCCGGTGTCCTGCAGATTTTAGTTCCAACCCTAATTAAACACACCTGAACAAGCTAATCAAGGTCTTACTAGTTATACTTGAAACACCCAGGCAGGTGTGTTGAGGCAAGTTGGAGCTAAACCCTGCAGGGACACCGGCCCTCCAGGACCGAGATTGGTGACCCCTGCTCTATACTCACATCGCCCTCTTTTCGGGAGAAGTATTACTACACTAGTGGGCCGAGGTTCTGGAGATTGTTTGGGGCATGGTAGAAATCATGTCAAATCTGAACCTTTCGGTGTCCCTGATGTTTCAATCCCGAGCTCCATTCTCTTTCATTTGTTTTCTGCTCCAAATTATGAAATAAGAAAGTGATATGAACGAATAGTTAATCAGTTCAGAATGATTTGCAAACTCTTTCGGACACATAAAGAACATTATTACCTTTTATTAGGTGATGTTTCTGAGAGAATGAAAAAATACTTCATGTAGTCATGCATTTGGCAGGCAACTCCAAAGTAAAGAAGAATCCAAAGTGAATAAGATTGCATTCAGGTACACAGCAGATCATGCATTCCCTAGGACTCCATATCAAAACCTTGATCCCTCAGTAGTGCTGTGAAGTTTGAGACATGCATGAAAATAATATTAAGTCTTTAGTTAATTTCAGTGATACTGAATCTTTAGTTCATTCTAGTGAATTGTTATGCATTGATCAAATATTGAATGTATTAAACAGCAGAGTGACGTCCAAACAAACAAAAATACACTGACATCACAGAAAGCTGGCAAATAAAATCAGAAATACAGTTGAAGTAAAAATTATTAAATTATTATTTTTTTTCTTTCTTTTTTAAATATTTCCCAAATGCTGTTTAACAGAGCAAGGAAATTTTCATAGTATTTCCTATAATATTTTTTCTTCTGGAGAAAGTCTTATTTGTTTTATTTCGGCTAGAATAAAAGCAGTTTTTAATTTTTTTAAAACCATTTTATGGTCCATATTGTTAGCCCCCTTAAGAATATTTTATTGATTGTCTACAGAACAAACCACTGTTATACAATGACTTGCCTAATTAACCTAATTAATCTAGTGAAGCTTTTAATCGCACTTCAAGCTGAATATTAGTATCTTGAAAAAATATCTAATCAAATATTATGTACTGTCATCATGGCAAAGATAAAAGAAATCAGTTATTAGTAATGAATTATTAAAACTATTTTGTTTAAAAATGTTTAAAAAAAATCTTATTTCCATTAAGCAGAAATTGGGGGGAAAAATACAGGGGGGCTAATAATTCAACGACTTCAACTGTGTGTCTACGTTTGCTATATTTTCAGGCATATTCTTTTCTAAAATAACAACTCAACAAATCAGAATGTCATAAAACAAATCATGTGAACTGAATAAATATATCTACCATTTAGGCTCAATTTCAAACTTCAAAGAAATGCAGAAAAGAATTCAACAGAAAAATACTAATAATACTGATTTGGGTGTGACTTTCTGCGCTGGGCATTTTGGTTGAATAAATCAAGCCATTTTTGCATGTTGGAGCTTCTCTGTCACTCCACATTCCTGTACTTGGTGAAGAGATTGTAGAGGACCCTCAGTGTGGACTTGAGGTCGCAGTTGACAATGTCTAAAGAGACATAAAAGAGATGAACATGATTCAGGTATGTAATGAGGTGACTGGATGCACTGTTAATTTCAGTGTGAAACATTATCTTTCTTCTCTCTCAACATTCCTAACATTTCAACTGATAATGTCAAGTGCGGCTTCGAAAACACATTTAACGCTAGATGTTCGAGTGAGTCTAAAACTGGTAAAAAAAAAACCCTGTTGTGCATACAGCTTTTTTTACTATTATTATTATTATTATTATTATTTAAGATTGCACACAATACAAGGCAATTTAAACTAGTTCATTCATTCATTCATTTTCTTTTCGGCTTAGTCCCTTTATTAATCTGGGGTCGCCACAGTGGAATGAACCACCAACTTATCCAGCATAGGTTTTACGCAGCGGATGCCCTTCCAGCTGCAACCCACACACATACAGTACAGACAATTTAGCTTACCCAATTCACCTGTACTGCATGTCTTTGGAATTGTGGGGGAAACTGGAGCACCCGGAGGAAACCCACGCGAACACTGGGAGAACATGCAAACTCCACACAGAAATGCCAACTGACCCAGCCGGGGCTCAAACCAGTGACTTTCTTTCTGTGAGGCGATTGTGCTACCCACTGCGCCACCATGCTGCCCCAAATTAGTTACAGCAAACATTTAAAAAATAAAAAAGACAACCTGATCCAAAGTGTTGGATCATTCATAAGTAGTGTTGGGCACATTCCTTTAAGAGTAATTAGTTATAGTTACTAGTTACTTCTCACAAATAGTAACTTAGTTAGTAACGTCTCGGTTACAAACGTAACCCTCATTCCCTGAACAGGGAATGGAGACGTGTGTCTAGATAAAGACGCTTTGGGAGATCGCTAGCGACCAATAACTCTGAAGAGTAAGAAAATATACATAGTCTATGTAATCATTCGATGATGAGCTTCCAGCTGTGTGTGTGCGTGTGCGTGCGTGTGTGCGCGTGTGTGTGTGCGTGCGTGCGTGCGTGTGTGTGTCTGGATGACTGTCAGCTGTGGCAGGAATGATTGGAGCAATGACTTCTGGGAGTTGTAGTTCAGTTCAGTACCAGAATTGTAGTTCTCCAGCGATCTGCAACTGCTAGATTCCTGGTGATCATAACATGTATACTCAGATATGTTTATATATACATTATATTTGTTAAAATATACTTTAAAGAACACTTGAACACTTCTGTGCACCAAATATGACTGTTTGTCTAAAACTAAGTCGTTTTTACAGTTTTTTTTTTTTTTGGTGCACAAAAGTGTTCTTGGAGCTTCGCATGATTACAGATGAACCACTGAAGTTGCATGGACTATTTTTGACAATATTTTTGTTTCCTTTTCTGAATTTTAAACGACACTGCTGTCAGTAGAGGATGAGGGAGCTCTCGGACTTCTCTCTAAATATCTTCATTTGTGTTTCGAAGATGAATAAATGTTTCAGGAGATTAAAACGACATGAGGGTGAGTAATTAATAACAGAATATCCATTTTTGGGTAAACTAATCCTTTAACATTATTATGAAATTTAGTGACAAGTTCATGAAACTGAACTCTCATTAAGTGGCCTATTATTTCATTTTATACCATTGTTTGCAAATATGTTTTTAAAAAGTACGATCTGAAGTGCAGTACAAGTGCGCATACAATACAATTGAGTGCTTTTTATACTCACAAGGGACTCTAAGTGGTTGTTAGGGTGTTGCTAAGTGAGTGCCCGAAAAAAAAAAACATGCTCAAAAGCACATCAATCTTATGTTTAGTCGCTAGCAACATTTAAATCTCATTGAACAATCACGGCTCATAATTAACAGCAACACATTCATGCTATCAATGTATTTTGCATTAAACCTCATTTAGTGACAACTGCCCATGAGGCTTATTCTCAGTTTGATGATCTGTGCCCGTGATTACAGGGGAACTCTCTTGCAGCGAAACGAAAATGCAATTGTAAATGCAATCGGGACATTCACCAGACCTTTTAAATAAAGCAAGCGCAAGCCCCATCTGTTGATTATCTTCACATTCAAGTAGCTTAACAGCAACAGTAGAGGAGGCAATGAGGAGATCAATTCAGCTGATACTTCCTAACTACAATAAACTACTGCAATCAGGCAGCATGCCATGACTGTTCCTTGCTAAATCAAGCAGTGTGGCATCTGTTTCGCACAGCAGAAGCACATTATTCATTACAAGAACCTCTAGATTATGGCCAGCAGTCCTAGTAGAGCAAGAAGCTGAGAGAATATTGTGCATTTTTTTTATTTATCACGATTAAAAAAAAAATAATTTACATACAAAAAGGTTATATTTAAATAATAATAATAATAAACATTCATTTGAATTGTTTTTGTGAGTTCAAAGGTTGTCTATAAAAGCCTGTATACTGATTTTATGTGACTTTTCTTTATGAGATAATAGCCTCAACACATGTATGGATGTTTCTGGATGTGTTTTAAAGGAGCACTCTACTTTTTTGGGGGAATAGGCTCATTTTACAACTCGCCTACAGTTATACAGTTGGGTTTTACCATTTTTAAAATTCATTCAGCCAATCTCCAGGAGTGAAGGGAACGCTTTTAGCTTAGCTTAGCACAGATCATTGAATTGGATTAGACCATTAGCATCTCACTCAAATTCGAAAAAAGACTTTCTTATATTTACATATTCATCAAAACATTGCTCTAGCAGCGTAGGCAACATCTGGTTCCGTATTAGAGTGTGTGTTCACTGAAGCATTTTTTGCACAGCTGAAAACGCCAGTGCTCTTGCAAAATTGGTCAGCTATGAGCACTTCTCCAACTGTTGGAGCAATTAATTTCCTTAATTTCCTTTCTCAGGAAAATGTAAGAGTGCAAATCATCATAAGCATTTGTTTATATTGCAAAACATGTCTTTTTCACCAAGAAGGTCCATACAGATGCCAAAGGCAGACACTGATAAGATCAGGGCCTGGTTAAGATGTGTCTGGACTTTGGGGGTTTTACATTGTGGTCACACGTTGACTGGCCAGTTTGTATGTCCCAGCATTCTGTGTGCACAAGTCATTCCTGACTGCAGTTCCCTTAATGGCCACCGGTGTTGCTAATAAAGTGGGATTTAGACTTCTACATACAGCTTCGTGAAGAAAAATTGCAAATACACAATGTTACCTTCTGGTCTGGGCTTTGGCTTCTCCAAGTCACCATCTTGCATCAGTTCAAAGGAAAAAGCAACATTGTGAACCTACATTGAAACATACAATGAAAACCAAAAATGTGATTAAGTGACAAAGTGATTAAACAAGAATCAAGAACGATTTTAAAACAAACAGTGGTGCCAATATGGACCACGGCAAGCAGAGTTTTCAAAAGTCCCATGTGGACTAATAAATACAGCCCCGGCTCATTTAAAATATGTTCCTTTTGCGAAATGTAAAATGTATTGCTATGGGTACATGTTGTTGTATACGATGTATTGCTATTACAGTCAGTAGCGCAACATATAAGCATCATATTGGAAATAATAAATATGCATAAGTGTTCTGGGAGTTAATGGAGCTTAATATGATTTATAGCTGAAAAACTGATGTCACATTGGATTATTTTGATAAGGTTTTTGTTCCTTTTTTTGCACTTTGAATGTCTCACAACTATTGCTGCCTTTGGAGGATGAGGGAGCTCTTGGCTTTCATCTAAAATATCTTAAATTGTGTTCTGAAGATGAACGAAGTTCTCAGGTGATTGGAAAGGCATAAGGGATGAGCAATTATTCATTCATTCATTCATTTTCTTTTTGGCTTAGTCCCTTCATTAATCAGGGGTCGCAACAGCGAAATGAACCACCAACTTATCCAGCATATTTTTTTACGCAGAAGATGCCCTTCCAGCTGCAACCCATCACTGGGAAACACCCACACACTTTCATTCACACACATACACTACGGATAATTTGGCTTACCCAATTCACCTATATTGCATGTCTTTGGACTGTGGGGAAACCGGAGCACCCGGAGGAGACCCACGCCAACTCCACAGAGAACATGCAAACTCCACACAGAAATGCCAACTGACCCAGCCGAGGCTCGAACCAGCGACCTTCTTGCTGTGAGGTGACAGCTCTATACACTGAGCCACTGTGCCGCCAATGAGCAATTAATAACAGAATTTAATTTAAAATGTATAGAATTATTTACCATACTTTCACAGTAATTAGCAATACCTTGTGATCAAAATGTTCAGGGATAAGGAAGAAGTTATAGAGGGGCACGAAGTATCCTTCCAGGAGCCCCATCAGCAGGACCAAATACACACCATCAGCAAACTGCAGGAGATTGCATTGAAAACATTGAAACATCCATATCTACAAGACTGCGGTGAAATATCATGTTATACCTGAGTTTCCAGCTCCGACACTTCCAAATTTAACTTGTTCAAGTGCTTGTTCACGAATGTAATAAGAGTCTGAAAAAGAGCACACAAATAAAAAAAATACTATCGTTACTTTTAGAAAGCACCATTGTTTTTTAACCATACTATAGTATTATACACTGTATATATTATAGTATTTAAAACACTTTGTTGGGCGACACGGTGGCGCAGTCGGTAGCGCTGTCGCCTCACGGCAAGAAGGTCACTGGTTCAAGTCCCAGCTGGGTCAGTTGGCATTTCTGTGTGGAGTTTGCATGTTCTCCCTGTGTTCGCGTGGGTTTCCTCCAGATGCTCCGGCTTCCCCCACAGTCCAAAGACATGCACTATAGGTGAATTGGGTAAGCTAAATTGTTGGTAGTGTATGTGTGTATGTCCTGGTCCTCCAGGTTGGGAGTTAAGCATTGGGCCCACAACCCACATCATAAAAGCTAACTGTTATGAAACACTAATATGGTGCGGCTAAATATCAACTTTGATATAAATGGTCCTGGGAGTAAGTAAAATACTTTGTACTTTAAAATACTAATGCTACATCATGCTGTAGTATTAACTATAGTAAACTGATCAACTGTAGTAAACACTGTAATATAAGTTTCTACTACAATAATAATCTGTGATGCAGGAAAAAAAAAACTATAGTTGTAGAAAACATAGTACAATATTGGGTAATATGTTTATACTCAATGTTGCTTAAGTTTAACTTTAAAAAAGTGATTAATTACTAATTACATAATCACAATTGCATTTAAATTATCTTTCTAATTACGTTGTCTGAAAAGTAACTTAATTACTCAATAAGAAATTTAATAATTTTAATTTATAATCCACATTATTATCAATGCATAGACCACACACACACACACACACACACACACACACACACACACACACAC
>CAIGQW010053650.1:3457142-3469934 GCA_903798125.1 Danio choprae | reverse complement strand
GAGGAAACCCACACAAACACGGGGAGAACATGCAAACTCCACCCAGAAATGCCAACTGACCCAGTTGGGGCTCGAACCAGCGACCTTCTTGCTGTGAGGTGACAGTGCTAACCACTGAGCCATTGTGCTCATGGTTCAAAAAACCCTATATTTACTATAAGTTACCATAGTATTCTTTCATGTGGGGGAGTTCAAGAGATCAGAGGGGGAAAAATATCAAAGCTCTCGAAGTGTAAAACCTTTCTCAAATAGTGTGTAATCTGCACTTGCCTTTTTCACCACATTCAGTTTATCTGGCGCGTGGTCAAAGAGAGTGTCAAAGGCGTCTCGCTCTGTTAGAGTACAAAAAAAAGACACGAATGCTTAAGAGCACCAGAAACAAGCATGTTAAAATGTACAGTAACCCTGAAGAGTATTTGGACACTAAATAAGCATTAGATACAAAATATCAAACCAAGCTGCACCTGCAAACAAATGATTCAATCCCTTTCTCAGAAATCAATACACTTTTCTGAATTTTTTTTTACATTTTTTGCTATCAATATGTTTCAAGGTGACTGCAGAGAATAAAAAAATCTGTCCACTGATGAACACGATTCACTGAGGTTTGACAACAATTAAGTGTCCATACACTGACAAAATGATTCTGCGATAAAGTATATACCACAGAAGAGCCTAATTTAAATTATACATTAAATAAATGTAAAAAGGGCAGCACGGTGGCGCAGTGGGTAGCACAATCGCCTCACAGCAAGAAGGTCGCTGGTTCGAGCCCCGGCTGGGTCAGTTGGCATTTCTGTATGGAGTTTGCATGTTCTCCCCGTGTTTGCGTGGGTTTCCTCCGGGTGCGCAGTCCAAAGACATGCGCTATAGGTGAATTGGGTAAGCTAAATTGTCCATAGTGTATGTGTGTGAATGAGTGTGTATGGATGTTTCCCAGTGATGGGTCGCAGCTGGAAGGGCACCTGCTGCGTAAAACATATGCTGGATAAGTTGGCGGTTCATTCCGCTGTGGCGACCCCAGATTAATAAAGGGACTAAGCCGAAAAGAAAATGAATGAATGAATGAATGAATAAATGTAAAAAATAGTTCATTAAACCATAATGTTGTCTATTTTAGTACTCAATTTAAGCTTGTACAAAAGTAAAGTTTTCACCTATTAATATATTATAATTATTAATGTCATCATTCGTTGAGGAAATCAATTTAATAAAAAAATCATTGCATTTACATTAAAAAATATAAATAAATATGAATTAAAACATAATATACTCTATATCAGTACTCAATTTAAGCTTGTACTAATTAAAACTTGAATTGAACTTGAATATATTTGAATTATTTATGTAAAAAAGAAACTTTTTGATATATTTGCCTGTGTTACTGTTGTATTTATCATTGCCTTTATTGTTAGGTGCTGTGTCTTGCTGTTTTATGACATCTGAAGTTCATTTTCTACTTAATATGACACATTCATTGACTTAATGAAAAACAAAAACAGAATAATAGTGAAATAAACACTGATTGCTACAGACATTGTTTATTGTTTTACCAAGTTCTCTCTTGTGTACAAGGTCTCTGAGTTTAGTTAGATAATTCATTACCTATATTGTGTATAACATACACTCTCACACTCACACACTACGGACAATTTAGTCCATCCAATTCACCGACAGCGCATGTCTTTGGACTGTGGGAGAAACTGGAGCACCCAGAGGAAACCCACACAAACACGGGGAGAACATGCAAACTCTACCCAGAAATGCCAACTGGCCCAGCCGGGACTCGAACTAGCGACTTTTTTGAGGCGACAGTGCTAACCACTGAGCCACCATGCCTAAAGTATATTTAATATGAATAAATTTTTATGTACTGAAAATCTATTTATCTACTGTAGTGATCTAATATAGTGACATTTATAGCATATGCAAAATGAAAACACCCACCATATCTTCCAGACAGTGCCCTGTGGGGAAAGAAAAAACATCATTATTTCAGTATCAATTTAAGTAACAATAAAAATCAACAATCTATTTACATCTGAATGAAAGGGTTTTTGCAAGCAGCCGCTAAATGGCAAAATAATAACCAAATTCAGAGGGACGTATCAAGAGTGCCAGGATGAAAGGCAAACAAAGAGATTATGAGGGAAGGGGAAGCTTGGGTCCCAGGAGCGGCCGATCAAACAGAACCGGGCTCCAGGATTTGGCCTGGTGGACGATTGCCCGCGCAGAGGCTCCAATCAGCAGCTGCTGCCCGAGTCCACATCCGCAGCCAAAGAGAGCGGCTCTCTGCCTTCTCTCCCCAAGCTGATCTGAGGCCGCTGGAGCGCAGTTAATGCTGGCAGAGCATCAGCCCCAATGCTCAACCTCCAGAAACACAGACTCACAGCACGGTTAGACCACTGACCTGTCCCTGCATGATCCTGAGCATTTTAACCACGTATGCACATACTGGGAAGAGTTTACAGTAAGGTTTCATTTGTTAACATGAATTACCTTGCCAAAAATGCTTCTCTTATTTTTTTAGGAGTTGTCGTCTTGTTTCTAGTCCAAATTATTAAATCAAAAAGCATTTTTCTAGACATGTAGAAAATATTTTTCGGACAGTTTCTGGGATATAACCAAACATTGGCACAAGCAACAAATACCTCTCACTCTACTGATTGACTGATTGACCGATTGACTGATTAATTGATTGATTGATTGATTGATTGATTGATTGATTGATTGATTGATATGTGTATATACAGTTGAAGTCAAAATTATTCACCCTCCTGTGAATTCTTTTCCTTTTCCAAATATTTTCCAAATTATGTTTAACAGAGCAAGGAATTTTTCCACAGTATTTCCTATAATATTTTTTCTTCTTGAGAAGGTCTTATTTGTTTTTAGTTTTTTTTGCTAGAATAAAAGCAGTTTTTATTTTTATTTTCTTTTATTTTTAAGATTAATATTATTAGCCAATGACTTGCCTAATTACCCTAACTATTGTATGTGGAAATACTCTTGTATGACAACATATTTACCTGTATAACTGAATTTGGATGCTTTGGGGGAGGGAGGGGGTAGAGTTAAAATGTAAAAAAGAAAAAGTAATTTCATGTTAAATTTCATGTGCATTTCTTACGATAAAAAATGTTTAAACAACAAAAAAGAAGGAAATATTGCTGTTTTCAGAAATAATAAGTCAAAATAAAGTGATTTTTTTCATTAAAACAAAGTAAATAATCTGCCAGTGGAGTAAACTACTTGCAAACTGAAAACAAGATTATTTTACTTGCCCCCCTGTGCTAAAACTGTGTTGTTCAATAGATTTAGGACAACTTTGAAAAATTGTTTTCGATCCAGTTCAAATGTTGACTACTGTACATATTATCATGCACTAATTTCTGCAAAATAAGTTATTCTGCAAAATAAATTTATATAACAAAGAAAATACATTTACTCTGCTTTTCTGAACTGATTTTACAGAACTGTTGTATTTATGTACACTGTAAAAAGCAATTCGTTGACTAATTGAACTGTGTATAATTAGAAAATATTATATAATAGTAGAAAATATTGTTTTGACAGTTTCTGGAACAAAAACAAACATTAGCACAAGCAACAAATACCTCTCACTCTACTTACTGACTGACTGACTGACTGACTGACTGACTGATTGATTGATTGATTGATTTATTAATTGATTGATTGACTGATATGTGTATATATGTATTTTTGTATGTGGAAATACATTATAATGTTTTATTTGTCTTAGCACATGTATGACAACATCTTTACCTTTATAACTGAATTGGGATGCTTTAGAGAGGGGGTGGGGGAGGTTGGGGGTGGAGTTAAAATAAAAAGTAATTTCATGTTAAATTTCATGTGCCTTTTTTAGAAAAAAAAAAAAAGTTTTACAATAGAAAAAAACTAAAAAGAAGAAAATATTGCTGTTTTCAGAAATAATAAGTCAAAATAAAGTGAGGTTTTTCCTTAAAACAAGGTAAGGAAAACATTTTCTAGACAAGTAGAAAATATTGTTTTGTTTTCAGTAATAATAAGTTAAAATTAAGTGAGTTTTTTCCCTTAAAACAAGTAAATAATCTGCCAGCGGAGTAAGTACAATACACTCATTTCAAACTGAAATCTATTCACTGTTGACTAGTGTATATATATTTAACACACAACTGCTTTACTTCTCTGAATTTATACCATATCGTCAGGAATGGGTGCTGAAAAATTATAAAGTTATTCTGCAAAATTAATTTGTATAAATAATACACTCAACTCTGCATTGAAAAAGGAAAGTTCACTGTAAAAAGCAATTTGTTTTAGAGGTCAGATTTTTTTTTAATGAAATGAACTATGTGCATAATTTTCCAAAATTGAGTTCAGTCAACATAACAGCTTCAAGTTAAAACAACTTTTTTAAAACGTGAACAGCATTCAAACTCATGTTTTTTGGAGTTTGTTTTCAGTGGAAACGTAATTACAGTAACTAGTTACTTTGTAGCTAATTACAGTACACCCAACACTGAATATAAGGTGAGTTCACAGCATAGATTCTGTCTAGTAAAATGTGTTCATATCCTTTATATGTTCACGAAAGATTTGTTCACATCCATATTTACATGCTTATCTTTAATGCTGCAGTTTTTGACAGTTTTGGGCCATCTTGTGACTGAATACTACCTTGGTTAGTGTATGCTCCATTCAGCTGTTTTCATTTCATTCATTCGTTCATTCATTTTCTTTTCGGCTTAGTCAGTTTATTATTCTGGGGTCGCCACAGCGGAATGAACCGCCAACTTATCCAGCATATGTATTACGCAGCGGATGCCCTTCCAGCTGCAACCCATCTCTGGGAAACATCCATACACACTCACTCATTCACACACATAGACACACACACACACGACGGACAATTTAGCTTACCCAATTCACCTATACCGCATGTCTTTGGAATTGTGGGGGAAACCGGAGCACCCGGAGGAAACCCACGCAAACACGGGGAGAACATGCAAACTCCACACAGAAATGCCAACTGACCCAGCCAGGGCTCGAACCAGCGACCTTCTTGCTGTGAGGCGAATGTGCTATCCACTCCGCCACCGTGCTGCCCTGTTTTTATTTCTGTCAGCTTATTATTCTAAATAAACAATTCACTTAAGTTTTTAAAACAAAAACTTTAAAGGCTCAGAACAATATTATGTGTCTAATTTTACCTTTTGTGGCAAATAGGCATGTAAAAAGCAGGATAAAGTAGATCCAGGCAGGCAGTTGTTTTCGCCTTTCAGTCTTATACAACAGCCATCCAGTCTGTGTCAAGCTGCCAGATAAGCCTGTCGGGTTTATTCTGTGATAACAACCATCTGCATGTACTTTACTTAACAACAATGCTAATGTTGACCCTTTTTGTTTGCAGTATTTATTTTATTTATTAAGAAAAAAATAAATAAACACTTACTCAAAGTTGCCTGTAATTTCCTCCTGTATCTGCCGAGACTGAAGTATTCCCTCTCGTTTCTGTTAGGATAGAGAAATACAGATTTACCATAACTGTAAAATAAGTATCTGTAAAAGCAGTCTTATTAACTAACAATTGTTTAAAAAAATAAAGCCGATAATACATCAACAACCTTAATTGTGTGTAAAGCAATATATTAACTGAGAGCAAAGCAATTATGAATGGGAAACAAAACCTGGACCACGACCACTTGAATGGACACATGTTCAGGCAGTCTGATAGGGGCCCGGAAATGCTGAGAAAGAGCCACCAGCAGGTGAAGAATGGCCACAATATTCTTAGCATGAACAGCTGTGAAACACACAAGATAATAAACGGCTGAAATGTTTCATAATCTCCGCAAGCTGTTAAAAATATTGAACATTCATCATAATGCAAAGAAAGGTCAGCAATTAAACATCCTTAACTCAGTGTGATATTCATCAGTAGTTCTCAACTTACAGAATTACAGCTAACAGAGAAAACTACATGTAATTAAATCAATAAAAATATATTACAATGTACAAATAAGTGAACAAAGCAACATACGCGAGCGGATACTGTTGTGTATGCATATTTAAAAATGCATTGCCAATTCCAATTCATGGCAGATTTCAGGCAATTCATAAAATCTGAATTCAATTAAGATTTTTGTGTTATTTGTACGCAATCAGTTACAACAATTACAGCAAAAAGTGGAAAATTAGCTGTTTTAAATCAGGGTCAGAAGTTAACATGAGCAAAAATAAAATAAATAAAAAAGGCACCACAAATTCAAGATAAGCGGGCCAAATACAGCCCTGGGCTATTAAACTAAAATATTATGACTGTTGCGATTAAAGAGAAATCTAAATACATTTAGATTTGTGAAACTTGCATCAGATTTCTTTTTATGTATTTAAGAATTTTGCAGCATTGAGGATTTTAACCAACCATAAAAATGTCTGTTTAATAGTAGTAGTAACCAATCAGAGACATTTAGACTAGTCAAAGGTAATAAAGGTTGCAGGTGGAAGGGAATCTGCTGTGTAAAACATATGCTGGATAAGTTGGCGATTCATTCTGCTGTGGCAACCCCAGATGAATAAAGGGAGTAAGCGGAAGGAAAATGAATGAATGAATGAATTTATTGTGTAAATGTTGTGTAAATGTTAATGCTATTAAAGCTAAAATTGTGTAACATTCTTGTAACATTGATAGAAAAATGTTCTTTGAACATTAATATAATGTAAATGGAATGCTCTTATAACGTTTTAAATAATATTCTGAGAAGATTAACATAACATGCGACAGAGACATTTTGAATAACTGATGGTTCATTCCACTGTGTCGACCCCTGATGAATCCAACATAGGCTCATTCTGAAAGCATAGCTCTATATACATTTCTGGAGATCGCGAATTATGTAGCCAGAAGTACGCATGATTGCATTTCATCTTTAAAACGAACGCTACTAGGGGGTATGACGCTGTTCCTTTTCGCGCTTACCAGCTGACTGCTTACCTCCGTATGGACGGCTTTCCGGCTCTTACCAGTTTGTCCAATTAGCTCGACGGGGTTTGAGTCCGGTGAAGAACGGTTCCAGAAAGCAGGTAAGACAAAAACGAAGCCAAAAAATAAAACAAACAATGGCACTCGCGAGAGAAATTTGAGATCTCAAAAAGCGTACACAGCGGCCTTTGGTGCATTCGCGAAAACAAAAACTGCAAAAAAACAGCTCTAGGGAAGTATTTGGCGCTCTACAGAAATGTACATAGTGGTAAGTTTTCAGAAGGAGCCTGGGCTGGATCGATCAGGGACCAACCTGACAGATAGTGAAAAAAATAATAAATCATGTTATGACATCGTCTTAAAAAATAGAACATTTTAAACATTCTAAGAACCTTCCTCAATAACGTTTTTATAACTTTCTGAGAATGTTAGGGAAACATTCTTAGAACAATATAATGTGGATGGAATGGTCTAATAACATTTTAAACAATGTTCTGAGAACGTTCTAAGAACATTAAAAACATATTTTGTATAGTTTTGTATAGTTATACTATTTAGTTGTAACTATAAATTACTTTATAGGAATGTTAAGGGAAGTTTTAGTGAGTAGTGTAGGCAGAAAATGACATGCAACTTCACAAACACAAAAACCTTTTTATATATGTATTCTGTTCAGGGCACAAAGACATGCGCTATAGGTGAATTGGGTAAGCTAAATTGTCCGTAGTGTATGAGTGTGGATGTTTCCCAGTGATGGGTTGCAGCTGGAAGGGCATCCGCTGTGTAAAATATATGCTGGATAAGTTGGCGGTTCATTCCACTGAGGCGACCCCAGATTAATAAAGGGACTAAGCCGAAAATGAATGAATGAATGAATTCTGTTCATTTTAAATGTATTACTGAAATTTCAAGAGCAATCAAAAATACTGATTTAAAAAGTTTGTCATTACTGATAACAGTTTTTGAATGAAGTAATTAATTAAATTTACAGTGCATTCGGAAAGTATTCATAGCGCTTCACTTTTTCCATTTTTTTTTATGTTGATGAAATAGTTGAAATTGTTGCAAATTTAAAAAAAAAATTAAAAACCTGAAAAATCACATGTATATAAGTATTCACAGCCTTTGCCGTGAAGCTCTAAATTGAGCTCAGGTACATTCTGTTTCCACTGATCATTCTTGAGATGTTTCAGCAGCTGAATTGGAGTTCACCTGTGGTGAATTCAGTTGATTGACATGACTTGAAAGGCATACACCTGTCTATATAAGGTCCCAGGGTTGACAGTGCATATCAAAGCACAAACCAAGCATGAAGACAAAAGAATTGTCTGTGGACCTGCGAGACAGGATTGTCTCGAGGCACAAGGCTGGGGAAGGTTACAGAAAAATTTCTGCTGCTCTGAAAGTTCCCATGAGCACAGTGGCCTCCATCATCTGTAAGTGGAAGATGTTTGGAACCACCAGGACTCTTCCTAGAGCTGGCCGGCCATCTAAGCTGAGTGATAGGGGAGAAGGGCCTTAGTCAGGGAGGTGATCAATAATTTGCCAAGGACTCTCAGACCATAAGGAACAAAATTCTCTGGTCTGATGAGACTAAAATTAAACTCTTTGGGGTGAATGCCAGGCGTTACATTTGGAGAAAACCAGGCACCGCTCATTACCAGGTTAAACCATACCTACAGTAAAGCACAGTGGTGGCAGCATCAAGCTGTGGGGATGTTTTTCAGCAGCAGAAACTGAAAGACAAATAGGCAAAAATTCCCAAAGACAGGTGTGCCAAGCTTGTGGCATCATATTCAAAAAGACTTGAGGCTGTAATTGCTGCCAAAGCTGCATCAACAAAGTAAAGCAGAGCAAAGGCTGTGAATATTTATGTACATGTGATTTTTCAGGTATTTCAATTTTTAATAAATTTACCACAATTTCAAAAAATCTTTTTCACATTGTCATTATGGGGTATTGTGTGTAAAATTTTGAGGAAATAAATGAACTTAATCCATTTTGGAATAAGGCTGTAATGTGGAATGTGGAAAAAGTGAAGCGCTATGAATACTTTCCAGATGCACTGTATATATCTGACATCAATCAAAAATCAATACAGATACACATAAGGTAATTATAAAAATGATTAAACACTGCACCTTATTGGAAAAGTTCATTTCTAATTACAGCCTATAATGTACAGTAATACTACAAATGTACAAATATATCATACAAATAAAAAAAGACAAAAGAATCCAAAAAGCTACATACATTCAACATTCCATTTAATGTTCCTGGAGGAAACTTTGAGAGTGTCATTGATCTTCTCCAGAACAGTCTGCAGCTTCTGTTTCTGAGCAATCTCACACTGAGTCACTTCAGCCACGTTCAGCTTCTCTCCCTCCAGTTTCTCTGGGAACAAATACACAGATTATCGGTGAGACGTACAATTACTGGGTCTTACTGGGACAACAACACAAAGTGGAATCCTCACCGAAGAGCTTTTGAAGAACCTGCCCATCATAGAGGTCTTCAGCCAGATCCTTCACGATGATTCTCTCTCCCACCAACACATCGTTGATCCAGTCGATGAGCACCTGCCAAAAAACACCAGAGGTGGAGAACATTGGGGTTTCTAGCCTTATATCTTGATACTCTTTTTAAACACTGTTTTGTAAATAAATGGGTATTCAACTGTCAACCCAGGCTCATTGCAAAAAAACGTACCTCCTGGGACGCATTTGGCGCTCTCCAGAAAGTGTATACACTTTTTGAGATCTCAAATGTCTCTCACGAGTGCCATTCGTACCTGTTCTTCTCGCGCAAATCCACCAGAGGCTGCTGTTGACTGACTGACTGACTGACCGACCAACCGACTGATACCCCCAACCACCCCCTTCCCTAAAGCCAACCGATAGTGTTTTCAAAAGCACCAATTGACCCGCCCACCATCATCCCTAAACCCAACCGACAGTGTTTTCAAAAGCACCAATTGTCCCACCCACCATCATCCCTAAACCCAACCGACAGTGTTTTCAAAAGCAATCCAGAAACAGAAAAGCCCTCGTGGCCGAATGATTTTTACCACATTTTCAGATCTTACCACGTTCTCACCCTGTTATTTACTTGTTTATTTAATTTTTTGCTTTTCTTTCTGTTTTACCTGCTTTCTGGAACCATTCTTCGCCAGACTCAAACCCTGTCGTCGCGGTCAACTTAGCTCCATCTCCCAAGCCCATCTCCCAAGCCACTGGGCAAACTGGTAACAGCAGAAAAGCAGTCCTCAAAGAGGTAAAAGGTCAGCTGGTAGCGCGAAAAGATACCGAAGCCATCGGCGGCATGAAACCGCCCCGTAGCATTCGTTTTAAAGACGAAATGCAGCCATACATACCTCTGGCTTCATAATTTGTGCTCTCCAGAAATGTAGACAGGGCTACGTATTCACAATGAGCCTGTGATGACAACTGGATATGCACCCACAGTACAGAGCTGTTCACAAGCTGTCATTCATGAGTGAACTGTCCTACTAATTCAAATCAAATCACACACAATCCATGCAAATCTATTTGATCAGTTCAAAAGAGTGATTCATTTGTAAATATGGATGATCAGATTCTAAACAGGTGTTAGAAACAAACACAAGACTAGACTGATTAAATATTACTATATATATATATATAAAAACAGTATGAAGATGCATTAAGAATATTTGGTCCCGCTTTATATTAAGTGGCCTTAACTAATATGTACTTACACTGAAATTAATAATTTATTACAACACTGTAAAAAAATCCTGGTTGCCTTAAATTTTGAAGCTGAATCAAATTAACCTTATGAGTCCATTGAACTTATATTATGTTCAACTGACTTAAAACAGCTTGCTTAACTTATAAAAATAAGCTAGAACATAATTTAACTTAGGGCCTCACTGTGGCGCAGTGGGTAGCACGATGGCCTCACAGCAAGAAGGTCGCTGGTTCGAGCCTTGGCTGGGTCAGTTGGCATTTCTGTGTGGAGTTTGCATGTTCTCCCCGTGTTGGCGTGGGTCTCCTCCGGGTGCTCCGGTTTGCCCCACAAGTCCAAAGACATGCGGTATAGGTGAATTGGGTAAGCTAAATTGTCCGTAGTGTATGTGTGTGAATGAGTGTGTATGGACGTTTCCCAGTGATGGGCTGCAGCTGGAAGGGCATCCGCTGCGTAAAACATATGCTGGATAAGTTCGTGGTTCATTCCGCTGTGGCGGCCCCAGATTGATAAAGGGACTAAGCCGAAAAGAAAATGAATGAATGAATGAATGATTAACTTAGTTTAATAAATTACAATGAACTAAAAACATATGTTGTCATGACTAATTGATCATATAATTTTGTGTGTAAATACATGTTTTTGTTTTGCCTGATTAAATGTCTGCGTGTTATTGCATCGGTAATTAATTTATGCAACTACATTTATAATTACGCTGTTGACCATCCCTTACTCATTAACCCACCCTTAAACCTACCCATACCACCAAACCTGTCCCTAACCCTACCCGTGTAACCAGTGTCAGCATCCTCTCGCAAACCCGAGATATGATGGAGTAAAACAACATGATCCTGACACTTCAAAAAATGTGTAAGACCCAAATATTGGTCATGGAAGAGGTCAAAGCTGTCAAGGAAAAATAGTTGTTCTGCATTCACATTAGAGTTGGAGTTACCTTCGTCAGCTCTTGTAGTTTGGGATCATTCCTTGAGTGGGGATCAACCATGGTTCGGACTTCATTCTCGTCTTTTAAGACAAGTGGAAAAACAACAGCTTTCAAGAGTTTAACTCTGAATGATTATGTTGAGATTATGCTTAGAAACTTTACCAAGCAAGGTGTCTTCAGGGTCCAGCTCAAAGGGTGTGGGACTGAGGGGCAGGTTTATTGCATTCATACCCTCCTCCTGGAGCTCAGACACTACAACAACAACAAAAAAGAAAGAATTACTGCATCATTAAGCATAAACAATGATGCACATATAACTACATTAACATATCTCTTACATTTACATTATTCATGTTTAATGTTATGAAAAATCATGCAGCATCAAATGCAGAATCATCTAGGAATACTACATCAGCTGGCAGAGCTCTTTTTAGGTTGTTCATCTCATCACTGGTGGTCAGTTATGTAGTATTGGTTTTACCGTGGAGGGGCCTATTCAGAGGGTCTCATTTAATGGTATGCATTCATCCCTGAACACGTTCAGGTTAACAAAAGAACTACAACTCGGACCTTCAGTCAATAGCTTTCTTTTTCTTCTTACATTTCTAAATTGAGTCTATTTTTACACCAAGTATTTTAAAAAGTTTTTATATTTACTTTTTTTTATGCCTTAAATGAACACTTAAAAGAATAGTTCACCTAAAACTAAAATTCTGTGATCATTTTCATCCAAACCTGTTTGTGTTTCTTTCCTCTGTTGATGATATTTATATCACCAGATGATATTTTGAAGAATGCTGGTTGACTTACATAGTATTTATTTTTTTCTACTATAATAAGTTGATGGTTCCCAGCAACCAGCATTTGTCAAAATATATTCTTTTCTATTTAAACTCAAAGGTTTAAAACCACATTAGAGAGTAAATGATGAGGTCATTTTCATTTTGTAATGAACTATCCCCTTAAGTATGAACTGTAACATTTGCAACTAATGGTGTTATTAACATTCCTATGAGAATGTATGAAACAAAAAATGTATGTTAATTTTAAATAATTGAACTTCAACTGAACTTTTAGCCTACTTGAGTACTATTATTGTCTTTAATATATGGTTTGCAAAATGTACAGACAA
>CAIGQW010053650.1:3425240-3457042 GCA_903798125.1 Danio choprae | reverse complement strand
TATATATATATATATATATATATACACACACACAAAGTTAAACTTTGTATAACTAAACAAATTTGTTGAAACCTGATTAATATTAAAGTAACAAACATTTGTTTTCATGACTTTTTGTCATAATTTTTTACAGTGAAATCATTAACATCAAATTCAATATCAATAACCAAGTATAAGTCTGGCAACACGGTGGCTCAGTGGTTAGCAATGTCGCCTCACAGCAAGAAGGTCGCTGGTTCGAGTCCCGGCTGGGTCAGTTAGTATTTCTGTGTGGAGTTCTCCCCATGTTCATGTGGGTTTCCTCCAGTCCAAAGACATGCTATAGGCTAATTGGGTACACCGTAGTGTATGTGTGTGTATGTGTATGTATGTGAATGTGAGAGTGTATGGGTGTTTTCCAGTACTGGGCATCCACTGTGTAAAACATATGCTGGATAAGTTGGCGGTTCATTCCGCTGTGGCAAGCCCTGATGAATAAAGGGACTAAGCCAAAGGAACATGAATAAATGAAGTACAAGTCTTACAGATGTTGCACAGGTATATTTGTGGGAATAGCCAAAACACATTGTATGAGTCCAAATTATCGTTTTTCTTTTGTTTGTTTGTTTGTTTGTTTGTTTGTTTGTTTTTGCCAAAAAAATCATTAGAATATTAATTATGAAGATATGTTTATAAATTTCCTTCTGTAAATATCAAAACCTAATAATTTGGACAACTTTAAATGTAATTTCCTCTATTTTAATTGCTTTAACCCTGAGATTCCAGATTTTCTACTAGTTCTATCTCAACCAATATTATCTAACAAAAGAAAGCTTATTTATTCATCTTTCACTTGATGTATAAATCTCAATTTCCAACACTGATACCAATATGACTGGTTTTGTGGTCCAGGGTCACACATTATCTTAACATACAGTTTAAATATATATATATTTTTAAGATTTAAAGTGCATAAAATGCATTGCACTTGTACAGCTAAGCATATCTTTTTCAAAAGAGCACATGAATATGCTGTCAGTGGTAAATGGTAACATTGGCCGGTTTGCTAGACACTGTACGTGTAACTATCAAACCTATTTACCAGATTAGTGCTGGTAAGTACTTATAGATTAAGTCTCTAAAATCTCGCTGTTCCATTGAATCTCTCATTTAATTGACCCTGTGAATCAGTACATGCGGTTTCTGGACTGGCCCTCATGCAGGTGATCTTCTGAACACGCTTCTCTGTCTCCGTCTGTCTGGTCAATACTGGCCAATCACTAAAGCAATGCTGCAGAGAGGCAGTCCAGAAGAAGAATCGGTACAGATCCCTAGAGATATCGACATCCTGTTTTTAATCAGGTCTGAATCCTGCCATAGCGGCTTGTAACATACTTTAAACGCGGTCAGTCAAGGGCAACGGGAAGCAACTCCTCGGCTTCCCGATGAACACACATGCGCATAACAACTGATTTACAGGATTTTTCCTCTCTCTAGGGGTGCCCGTTTGTACTTCCTGTTGTGGCTTGTGGTTGTTTCTGTTTTAAACCCAAAAATAAACATAGCAGCTATTTGAAGGACTGGAACTTTTTTCCCACATTGTGCTTCATTTAGTACACAGCTTTTAAGAGTTTCCTCCTCCAAAAAACAGCGCAAGAAGTTTATTATGACTTTTAGTTATGTTTTAAGGGCAACAAGGTGGCTCAGTGGTTAACACTGTCACCTCACAGCAAGAAGGTTGATGGTTTGAGTCCCGGTTAGGTCAGTTGGGATTTCTGTGTGGAGTTTGCATGTTCTCCCCGTGTTCGCATGGGTTTCCTCCAGGTGCTCCCGTTTCCCCCACAGTCTAAAGACATGCGCTATAGGTGAATTAAATAAACTAAATTGTAGTGTAGTGTAGTGCTGTAGTGTATGTACGTGAATGAGTGTGTATGGATGTTTCCCAGTACTGGGTTGCAGCTGGAAGGGCATCTGCTGTATAAAACATATGTTGGATAAGTTGGCAGTTCATTCCGCTGTGGCGACCCCTGATGAACAAGGGGACTAAGCCGAAGGAAAATGAATGAGTTACGTTTTAAAGGTAAGGTCTGCACACTGAAGTGTGAAATTTTCATATGCGTTTTTTTTATATTCATATCAGAAAATTTTAAAGTGATCTTTGCTGAAGTCTTAAGTGCTGGCATTCTGTATTTTGCCTTTCACGTGTGCAGATAACGCCTTTTTGGATGGGAAAAAAAAAAAAATAAATCTAACCTGATTTGATTTTTTTTATGACGGGCAAAAGTTTTGGAGGCAGTGTGTCATTATGACTGACATAGCGTGAGGTCAAATTAATTTTTTAATGTGCGAAAATAACGGACGAAAAATTTGGATTCAGAGTGACTTGTAATATAACCTTTAAAGTCTGCATGAATCGGAAGCTGTAACCCTTTTGGGGTTTTTTTTCCTGTATTGTAACGCAGTTCTTAGAGAAACGGAATATTAAATAAGAAAACAGTGGGCGTGGCTTGTTTTTTCTACTGCGAGCTGATTGGATGTAGTAAAGTAGACATTTCATTCAGAAAGATCAACAATCAATAAAATCAAAACTTGTGGTGAACAATTCATCTGTGCATGTCATTAAGAAAAAAATGTGTTTGCTCTTGTAATCTAAAATCTCAATCTGAAAATGCACTTCCTGATTTTCAGTTAAATTGTCAGATTATGTCAGTCTGAGGTATTGGGTGTGGCTAACATACTTAACCACGCCCCTCTAGCTGTCAGTTTTGACAACAAACAGAAATGGTGAGCAGGAGGTGTCTGTTAGGTTGTAATAACTCTCCCCAAACCCTTTTCCTGATCTTTCTGAATGAAATGTCTACTTTACTACATCCAATCAGCTCGCAGTAGAAAAAAAACAAGCCACGCCCATTAATATTCCATTTCTCTAGGAACTGCATCACAATATAAAAAAAACAAACAGTCGCAGCTTCCGGTTCATGTGGATTTAAAAAAAAACTACATATCTTTTTTATATGATTATTTACATTTAGGCACTGGAGTTTTGGGAACATTATTGAAACCTATTTAAAGTACAATACACATTTTAACATGTATGTGTTTCCTGGAATTAAATTAATGATTGTTGGACACTAATGCAATACTCTACCAACAAGGCTACACAAAATCTGCAATTTTTATGTTGAACAAATGGCACACTGCATTACGTCTTACTTTTTGAGGCTCTAGTTTAGTAAATGCTCCTATGGGTCATACACTGAAAACAATGCAGTGTTCCACACAATTGATTTGTGTTGGGACAACATGAAGGAATTAAGCTAACTTAGTTTTTACTAATTTAAATGGATTGAACATAAAACGATTAAGTTGTCTTAAAGAAAAATCAAGAATTGTGTTGTTTCAGCTCATTTTAAATAAGTAGTTTAAACAAACAGCAAATGTCATTTTTGAGCGTATTTCAGGAACGTAACAAACAACATGACATTTTTAAATCCTATTTTAATTTATTTTTAGCTTATTTTTACATAAGTTACTCAGGTTTCAAGTTATACAAATCTTTAGACAGTTGACTTATTTAAGTTTAGATGACTAAAAGAGTTAATTTGCTTCAACTTAAACATTTAGGAAGCAAGATGTTTTTGTGTGTGGTCGTATATTTTGAAGGACAGGTCAACGTCAAAGTAAACTGCAAATGAGCACAGATGGATGACTTCCACGCATGCACAGAACCACCGAGTAGCATGATTTTGTCTCAACATTCAACTTGTGTACGCGATGTAGTTAAGATGTCATTTTCGCTAGTGCAGTCACGTACCATGCATTTTAGGCTCTAAAGTTAAGATCGTTTTTATGAAACGCAATGATAACTCAGGTGTTTCATTGTAAAATGCCGTTTTAAAATGAAAACGCACTAACAGCACCTTACAAAGTGCATCATGAGGAGTGTGCAGACCATTCTTGAACACAGACAGGGTAAGTACTTTGTCAGTACTTTGGGTTGGTAGCATTTACACAACACTTACATCAAATGTTATGTAATTATGCATTGTTCATTTACATGAGAACACTGTTTTGGGAGCCAGAAAATATGACTACAAAAATGTGATTTTGTGAAAACGCTCATTCTATAGCATGAGTACTGACAAATAAAACAATGGCATAATAGAGAACCATAGGTGCACGTTCTTTATGAAGTGACTTCATCAACTACTGGTGTGCCATGTTTGGTATGCAAACTGTTTTTGTAATTTATAGCACTAACAATGGGCATGTTTTTGACAACATTGTTGTATGCACGCACAACTTTTTTAAAACGTTTTCATTTTGTCTACAAGACTGAGATGTAAACATACTCTAAATATGTCTTTTACACATAGGAACAAAAAAAATAAATACTGTAAAATCTATATGCAATGTCAATAACATATGCTGACATTCTAAATAAAAAAAATCTAATACTGAAATACATTAACACATTTTTTCTTGTGTTTTGATTAGATAATTTGTTCAGGCAGTAAAATAAATAAATAAATAAATAAATAAATAAATAAATAAAAAGTACAAAAACACTCATTTTTGATGTTTTAAATATTTAGGAAATTATTGGAATTCATATGAATAGTTTAATTATTTGGAATCAAGTTAAATGGAATCAAAACAAAGCTGCTGTTATCAAAGAATGATGAAATATTTGAGATTTTTTCATGCTTAATGTTTTCTCAGGCATATCACCACATACACAAACATCTCACAATGAGTATTTAACAACCACTTCTCTTCCTTATATGGTCACATCAGAGGCGTGCAGCCTTTGTAAACACTCACATAACACAAACGTACTGTATAACTGTATACTTACGGTACAACCTATTGTTAGATATAGATAGATAGATAGATAGATAGATAGATAGATAGATAGATAGATAGATAGATAGATAGATAGATAGATAGATAGATTTTAAATAGAAAGAACATAGATTTTACATGCATAGTCAAATTAAATATAAGACTGACTTATATATGGAATTCACACCTTCTTTTGCCTTTTTTCTTCTTGCCAAAGTTCCTCCAAGTTTTCCTAGGAAGGAGTCATCTTTTTTCCCGGAGGAAGGCGATTTCGGGGAGGACGGTGATTTCTGCGGTGAAGAAGCCATTTGATCAGAAAATAACAGCGGCTTTAATTCAGACGTGCAGTGTAAATAGCGGATTTAAAGTCGTGGGGAGTTCTTGAATTCTACTAAACGGAAGTGGAAATCCAAACATTTCAGTAATGACTGGCTCTTGCTTCCCTTCTGCACGCGCGTTTCCCATTCCCGCCCTGAATGAAAAAACTGACTGACTGACTGGACTTTCGCTTTAGGGACTGACCATCGTCCTCTCATCTTCAAATTTCGTATTATATTTTAGAAAGTAATAATCGCTTGGCTTCCATGTTTTCATTTATTTATTGGCATACTTTAGGACTTTTAATCAAAATTGACAGGTGTTTATCAGGTTTTGTTTCTTCCGCTAACTTAATCAAAACAAAATCAATTTAAAGGGACAGTTCGCCCCAAATTCGCGGTAAAAGGGTTCACCCAAAAATGACAAATCTGTCATTTACTCATCATTTTGATGATGATTACTCATCATCAACCTTTATGAGTTTTTTTTTTCCTCTGTTGAACACAAAAGAAGATATTTTTAGATTTGAAGAAAGCTGGAAACCTGTACGTTCGAGTTTTTCAGCCTTTTCAGAATTTCTTCTTTTGTGTTTAATAGGGTTCAATATAGTCAATCCCTGTGATAGTAAAACTTAGCAAGCTGTCTATCATTAATGAAGCAAAGTATTTTGATTCCAGCCCATACCTGTCAACTTTGGGATGTAAAAATAAAGGATACTTATGGTCTTTTGTAGGCTATTGGAATTGAATGTTGCCGGTTGATGATACATGAGTTACATGAGGACACTAGGATGCAATGTCAGTTAAGAACGCATTTGAGAAACAGCCAATGTCTTCAAGATCACTAAAGCTAAAGGCAGGTGTGTTTGATCAGGGTTGGAGCTGAACTTTGCAGGATAGTGGCCTGTCAGGACCAACGTTGCCTTAGTGTACTCAAAATGTAGGCTAGTCAGTGGTTTTCAATCCTGGTTCTGGGGACCAACCACTCCGCACATTTTCCCACCAGGCACAGGCACGTTGCATTTTGTTTGGAAATGAAAATCAGGTTGACGTCAGAACCCAATGTCAGGCCGACATCAATGTCCAACTAGCTTGACGTTGTGTGGACATTTGACATCTATCAGACATTGGATTTCCTTTCTGCACGTGCGTTTCCCATTCCCGCCTGACTTACTGGACTCTACTTTCGCTTTAGGGACTGACCATCCTTTCCTCTCATCTTTCATTCATTCATTTTCATTTCGGCTTAGTCCCTTTATTAATCTGGGGTCGCCACAGCGGAATGAACCGCCAACTTATCCAGCATATGTTTTACGCAGCGGATGCCCTTCCAGCTGCAACCCATCTCTGGGAAACATCCATTCATACTCATACACTACGGACAATTTAGTCTACCCAATTCACCTATACCGCATGTCTTTGGACTTGTGGGGGAAACCGGAGCACCCGGAGGAAACCCACGCCAACACAGGGAGAACATGCAAACTCCACACAGAAACGCCAACTGACCCAGCCGAGGCTCGAACCAGCGATCAGCGACCTTCTTGCTGTGAGGCGAACGTGCTACCCACTGCGCCACTGTGAGGCCCTCCTCTCATCTTCATATTTCATATTATATTTAAGCAAGTAATAATAAGTAATAATCGCTTGGCTAGCATGTTTTCATTTATTTATCCGTGATCATTGATTCATTGATTTTTTTTAACCTTTATGAGTTTCTTTCTTCTGTTCAATACAAAATAATATATGTTTACATTTGTAGAAAGATGGAAACCTAACTGACTTTGAAAGTAGGGAAGAGTGGAGACAAATGCAACACTTTTTTGCATTTCCTTCAGTTTCTCAGAGACAGTTTTTTTGTGGAAACCCAAAATTTTTATATAATAAACCCACATCTATTGGACACCAACCCACATTGTTATAATATGTGTACATATAATAATATATACAGAATTTAAACTTGAACAGACAAAGTCAAACGTTGCATGAACCGCCAACTTATCCAGCATATGTTTTACTCAGCGGATGCCCTTCCAGCCACAATCCAACACTGGGTAACACCCATACACTCTTACATTCACACACATACACTACGGCCAATTTAGTTTATTCAATTCACCTATACCGCATGTCTTTGGACTTGTGGGGGAAACCGGAGCACCCGGAGGTAACCCACATGAACACGGGGAGAACATGCAAACTCCACACAGAAATGCCAAATGACCCAGCCGAGGCTTGAACCAGCCACCTTCTTGCTCTGAGGCGATCATGCTACCCACTGAGCCACCATGTCGCCATAAAGGCAATTGATAACTAATAAAGGTCCTACTAATAAAGGCCATTTCTGAGAGGAATTAGCTTTACAGAAAAAAATATATAATGTATTTTTGGGGGGTTTTTTGTCAGCTGTATTTAAAAAGACAGCTAGGATTTTCTATTATTTTTGTTTTATCCATAATTGGCACAATAACATGAACAATTATTAAACACTCACCTCTCATTTGGTGAAAATGTGACTTTGACATGATTGACTGGAATGCAGTGAGGTCAGAAGTGGGACATTTTACTGCAGAAATTCCCACCTGCGACTGTTTCAGGAACGTAACATAAGTATCACAGTTATAGAGGTAAACATAAAACCAGCAGAAATACTATAGATAATATTAAATACAATATTAAGATTCAGGCAGGGGCGTAATTAGGAACATTGTGGTTGAAGCCGTCAAACTGATGTCAACAGAGAAGGACCTGTCGATTTGTCCTACCTTGTCAGATTGTTCTACCTCCCATTCAAAAAAGTAGGTAGCACAATTTGATGTCGCAATATGCTACCCATCAGATTTTGCTACCAGTGTAAATTTTAATGTGGAGCAGTGTGATATGAAGCTGTAATATCGCCCTAACCTACCTTATTCCTAACCCCAACCTTAGAACCATTCAAATACAGCGTTGGTAGCATAATCCGATGGATAGGATAAAACGCCAGGACACCAACACTCCAAACGCAGAAGCAAATGGTCACACTTTAATTGAAGATTACCACAAGCTTTTTTTTTTTAGTGGATTAAAATGCACAGATGAATTTTGTCTAAAGAATAATGCATGCTAGCAAAATAAACATTGCAAATTTTCACACAGACATTAAGCATGTATCAAAAGCTGTTTTCAGCTACCGTCCATGACCTGCATTAAAGACACCCAATAATGAATCACACTGATTAACCACCAGACATGTTATTTATTAATGTACACTGTTACACATGTTGCTGTTCATTTTTGTATCAGACCATTTGTTTCTTCATAAATGTGGCTCTGTGACACTTTAGAGGAAGTAATCATTATGCTTTTCACTCATCATTTAGCCGTGACTGGCTACTTACTCGTCTAAAACTCATTTAGTACAATGAGAAGCTTGGCCTAACAAAGACCCCATTCAGTTCGTAAGCCTTTTCTCCCTCCCTCTGATACAATTATCTCCACAAAGCCATGTAAACAAGAAGCACAATGGACACAGCCTTGCCCTGGGCTGTCATTAGAGCAGATTTTCCATGCAGTTATGCTCGAAAATCTTATGCATGGTCCTTTTTGGAGACTGGGAGGAGCCCACGAGGGGTAAAACTCTTTCATTGCAAAACAAGGCCAGCGCTCTGCCTTGACACATAGCCTGACCTTTCTTCCTAGGACATGGCTTTTTTCTTTTTTATCACCAAGCCGAGCTGAGTCATGCACACGGACGTGAATCCGAATAGATAATAAATTCTGATATGAATGCATAATGAAATAATTGTGCACAGTTGTGTTAAGTTGCCCAAGGATTTCTCAGATGAGAGAATGCAGTGTTTTCACTCCAAAAAAACAAGTATTTTCTGTGCCGACCTTTGCTAAAACTGTGGTGCTGTTTTAAAGCCTTTCAGAGGAGGGAGAAGAAGAAAAGTTAAATGATGATTGTGTGCTTTTTCTGGCCCTTGTTTAAGTCATTATGTCCGCCTCATCATACGATGCAATTTTCACTTCATTTCTGAATGCTAATAGCTGTGTTGTGCATGTTGCTGTATATATTTATATATATTCACCTATTCAAATGAAAACATGTTCCATCTTCAGTTGTAATGTACTATTACAGGAGAGGACAAAAGCAAGGAAACAAGCAAGGACTATTGACCTCTGGAACAGCTTCTAGTTTACGCTACACAACAAGCAACCCTTCGATATTTTCAATTCGGCGAATGACAGCGTGGGGTCAGGCTGTGAGCTCTTCACACCTTCACTGTGAGGTCAATACGGCACCGTTCCACATGCCATTTTCTGCCACACTGAAAGAAGACTTATGAACATTTCATGTCATACATACTCCATATGTCACGTGCTGTCTGTGAGGATATGATTAAGATATTGTTGCACAGAATACACATGGAATCAGCCTGATCTTGAGCTGGGTGCACCTCTGAAAGGATCTAGGGGTCTCAGATATGGCGCCGGATGAATGTACGCTGTTTTTTAGCCATCCTAAATCACATAGAGCTACTATTTTTTACTACTATTTTTTTACTATTTCAGTAAAACCATGTTAGCTATTTAGCAACGAAGCTAGAGTCATCGGGCAGACAGAAATCTTACCTATGACGCGAATCCACGTCTATTGTGAAGTGAATTTGACACGCGTATGAAGCGAGTAAACTCAAAATGCCCACACGTCTATTTACATGCGAATATCCTGATTTATTCGCACATGCCACATCTGGTGTGAACACAGCTTAACAATAACTTAAGAATTAGCAGTCTGACTTCACAAGGAAACGTAAATGTACAAAAATGTGAAATTTTAAAAAGGAGGCGTTAAACTCAACCGTCATTGGGGGGAAAGCCGCCTTTCCACTGCACATGACATTCGGACACGACTGTCGGAATTCATACACCATGGGAGAGAAGCTGATTCTCACGGTGTCCGAAATAAAGGAGTGCAAAAGCAAGAGCCTTTATGCGCTTGTTAAGACGTGACGTGAAAAACTGTTTCCGGGTCCAAGCCGCTACTCATTTGAATTGAGAAAATATTTGTTTATGATTATATCATTTTATATAAAATCATGGTGTACACAACAGTCTCTTGACTTTCTGCATCACAGACATCAATATTTTTTCTGCATCACAGACATCAATTAAAAAAAAAATGAATCACTTTCTGGTCATTGGATATTAGGCATGGATATGTATATTGCGATTGTGATTTTCGAAAGTATTACTTTCGCTTTGTAAATGTTTATCTGACGAACCTCCCCATAGAGATTGATAGAGAGCTTGGACCTGGAAGCCACTTTGCCTGACGTCACACTTAACAAGCGGATTCTCCGTGGGTTCACCATGGTTGAATGAATGAATGAATGAATGAATAGAAGCTCATGAACCGCTAAAAAATGTGAAGGGCATGTGGAGACAACATTAAAAAAATAATATTTTTATTACTCATTTATGAATAGAAGTGTTTTTTTTTAAATATAGACTTTTTTCTGATACAAAAAAGACAAAAAACTACTATTTCATGGACCTGCTTGGACAACACTGGAATACATCTGACCACATATGGTCTAGTCGCAGGAGTTATTTTAATGGATCCACAGCTCAAATCGGATCTGAGTTTTCCATATACAGACATGATTGGAACTCCATGCAGCTCCTGGACCACTCTCCATTGGAAATGATTGACTTTCGGTCTGTCGCTTATCGTGTGCAGTGGAAAGGCGCCAAAAAAGTTACAAATTGCTGTGAGATTGTGTTGTTTGGAACCCAAGCCTAGATAATCAGAACATAAATGTTAAGATGTTGTTTATACACTGTTAAAATGCTGGGTTCCATACAATCGATCCCTTCTAGGCATGGGACGATAACCCGTTTTCCAAACTGTTTTCACGGTTTGGAAAAGTCATGGATTTTAAAACGTTCCTACATCGTTATTCGTTCCTATACTGTAAAAAAAATTTTTTTTTGAATTTACTTGAATTGAATGAAAGGGTGTATTCACCCAAATACACTGAAAAAAATTATGTCTGCAAAACTGTTGCAAACCATTTGTATGGGTTTCATTCATTTCATTAACACAAATTAATGAAATATATAGAACTCCCTCATCCTCATCCCTCATCAAGGGTAGTAATTAATAACAGAATACACTGAAAAAAAACGTATGTAAGGATGATTCTTTGGATTTACTCAAATATTTTAAGTGAAGTGGTTGTAAACAATTTATTTGGGCAAAATTTAAACACACAAATTAAGTTGAACGTTACTAAATTTAATTTGTTTGTTTAAATTCAACCCATATAAATTGTTTGCAACTGTTTTGCAGACATTATTTTTGTCAGTGTATTTGGGTGAACAAACCCTTTCATTCAATTCAATAAATTTGTAAGTTTTACATCAAATTTAACCCGTTATTATTTGCGCTTTCAGTTTCAAAGCTGCAGTCCATAACTTTAGGTTTTTAGCAAAAAGAAAAGTAATCGAAAATCAAGTTTCATACAAGTACATAGCAGTGTTCAAAACTATTTCCTTCCTTACCTCACAACCGCAAGCTTGTAATAGTAGCATTGGAATCCTAAATCAAGTTACAATTTATTTCTGTAACATGAATTTGTGAAAAATATACATTTTACATATATCATCTTAAAGGGATAGTTCAATTAATGACCTAATTTATTCTCCCTATTCAGCTATTCAGTTCCTTTCTTCTGTTGAACACACACAAAAAATGTTTTTCGAAGAATGCTGGTACCCATCGACTTCCATACTATTGTTTTTCTACCATGGAAGTCAATGGGTCCCTGTTAAAATTTATTACTGCAATACAAATTTCTGAAAAATATTCGTTCATTAATTTTCTTTTCGGCTTAGTCCCTTTATTAATCTGGGGTCGCCACAGCGGAATGAACCGCCAACTTATCCAGCATATGTTTTACACAGCAGATGCCCTTCCAGCTACAACCCATCACTGGGAAAGATTCACACACACTCATTCACACACATACACTACGGACAATTTAGCTTACCCAATTCACCTATAGCGCATGTCTTTGGACTTGCGGGGGAAACCGGAGCACCCGGAGGAAACCCACGCCAACACGGGGAGAACATGCAAACTCCACACAGAAATGCCAACTGTCCCAGCTGAGGCTCGAACCAGTGACCTTCTTGCTGTGAGGCGATCGTGCTACCCACTGCGCCACCGTGCAGCCTCTGAAAAATATAAATTTTACTAATACTATCTTAAAGGGATAGTTCACCCAAAACTTTTAATTACCTCATTTATTCTCCCTATTCAGTTTCTTTCTTCTGTTGAACACAAAAGAAGATATTTTGAAAAATTCTGGTGCCCATCGACTTCCATAATATTGTTTATCTACCATAAAAAAGTCAATGGGTCCTAGAAATCAGCATTCTTCAAAATATCTTCTTTTGTGTTCAACAGAAGAAAGAAAGTCAAATAGGTTTTGAACGGGTGAATAAATGATGACCGAAATTTCAATTCTGAGTGAACTATCCCTTTAAGTCCTAAGATAAGAAAAAATCTGAAATACTCCCACAGGAAAGTAAAGGGATTACAAATTAAAAGTGCATGAAAACAAACAGAACGTGACGAACACATTTACAAATAGTCAGCGCCTTTATCACAAATTGTTGTTTATCGCTCGATAAGAGGCAAGAACGAGGTTAGCCTATTGAAAGTGCAGTGTTCGAGAGTGCTGTAGGATATGATTGGTATGTTTGAAACACTGTATTTTTGTTCCTCCAGAGGCCTTTGTAGATGCGTTTGATCTGTTATTTTCTCCCTGCACTTCAGTGGGACCCTGCAGAGGCACACAGTCAGAGCCGTGCACCGCGGAGAGCAGGGTTACTCTCTCTCTTTCTGCTCACATCCTGGCTTATGGCTTCCGGAGCCGCTCATAGCATCCCTGCTGAGGTCACTCTGGCCCAGGTCAGGAACAGAAAAATACCCCCCCTCCTCCTCCTCTCTTTTACCTCCTGACACTACAGTCTCTCTCTCGCTCTCTCTCCCTCTTTGGGTCTGTGCCACGGGCCCCTGCTGTGGAAAAGCACTACACGGAAATATCCGCTGGGCCTCAAGGTCAACTCCGGAGATCCAAGACAAAGTCCCTGAACGCTGCGCTCGAGCTGAACTAACAGCATGTTCCTGCGCAGAGCATGAACAGAGACCACGGTGTTCGGATCATTTTGACAACCTATTAAAAAAAATCTGTCAAAAGGAGAAATTTTGTCATCTTTTGTATTGCTCGCCATCAGGTCGTTCCGAGCCCTTTCAATACTTTGTGAAAGATAACAGGAGATGTTAGGAAGAATGCTCATGCTGCTCTTTTACATGCAATGAAATAGGAATCAATGCTGTAAAAACATTGGAGAAATGTTCCGTAATATAGTCCATATATAGACCCTTTATTATTCTGTGATAGATAACAGGAGATATTAAGAAGAATGTCCATGCTGCTCTTTTACATGCATTTAAATAACAATCAATGCTGTAAAAAACAATGGTGTAACGTTCCATAAAATAGTCCATTTATAGACCATTTCATTATTCTGTGATAGATAACAGGAGATATTAAGAGGAATGTCCATGCTGCTCTTTTACATGCAATTAAATAGCAAATCAATGCTGTAAAAAACATTGGAGTAACGTTCCATAAAATAGTCCATTTATAGACCATTTCATTATTATGTGAAGGATAACAGGAGATATTAGGAAAACTGTCCATGCTGCTCTTTTACATGCAATGAACTGGAAAAGGAATCAATGCTGTAAAACACATAGGAGAAACATTTCCTTTGCTTCGGCTTAGTCCCTTATTTATCAGGGGTCACCACAGTGGAATGAACCGCCAACTATTCCAGCACATGTTTTATGCAGCGGATGCCCTTCCAGCCGCAACCCAGTACTGGGAAACATCCATACACACTCATTCACACACAATCATACAGCCAATTTAGTTCATCCAATTTAACTATAGCACATGTCTTTGGACTGTGGGGGAAACCGGAGCACCCAGAGGTAACCCACGCCATCACAGGGAGAACATGCAAACTCCACACAGAAACGCCAACTGACTCAGCTGGGACTCGAACCAGCGACCTCCTTGCTGTGAGGCGACAGTGCTAACCACTGAGCCACCGTGCCACCCACTGGAGAAACATTCTGTAATATATTTATAGACCATTTTATTATTATGTAAATGGTAACATTAGATATTAGGAAATATGTTCATGCTGCTCTTTCACATGCAATTAAATAGGAATCAATGCTGTAGAAAACATTGGAGAAACGTTCTGTAATATAGTCCATTTGTAGACTCGTGCACTTTCAAGTCTTCTGACAGTACATTATAACTTTGTGTTAGAAAAAGATGAAATGATTCACTGAAATCCCTTAAATTAAGATGTAAATGAAACTTGAAAGCAACTGAAAAGATTTTCAATGAATAACATATTTAATTTTGGACTGTTTCAGGGTTATTAAAGTTAATTATAATAATAAAAACGTAAAATGTCTTCAAATAAAATGTTAACTAAAAAAAACACTTTATTTTGTTTACTTTTCATTCAGTTTAACTTGATGTACTAAAATATTTCTAATAATTAAATAACTAACATGATAAAAACTAAAATATTAATTATTTTAGAATCCCAACAGTTAAATAATACACAAATACAAATAAAATAAACCTTATTTACTGAAACTAGTTGCTCAAGCAACATCTCATCTTCATTTATTTTACCTTGATATTGATATTACCTTGAAATTATTTAGTAAAACAAAGGGTAATAAATAAAATGAGTAGACATTTAAAAAATTATTATTAATAGTAGTGGGGCCTCACGGTGGCGCAGTGGATAGCACGTTCGCCTCACAGCAAGAAGGTCGCTGGTTCGAGGCTAGGCTGGGTCAGTTGGCGTTTCTGTGTGGAGTTTGCATGTTCTCCTCGTGTTGGCGTGGGTTTCCTCCGGGTGCTCCGGTTTCCCACAAGTCCAAAGACATGCGGTATAGGTGAATTGGGTAAGCTAAATTGTCCGTAGTGTATGTGTGTGAATGAGTGTGTGTGGATGTTTCCCAGTGATGGGTTGCAGCTGGAAGGGCATCCGCTGCCTAAAACATATGCTGGATAAGTTGGCGGTTCATTCCGCTGTGGCGACCCCAGGTTAATAAAGGGACTAAGCCGAAAAGAAAATGAATGAATGAATAACAGTAGTAGTATTACTACAGCATTACTATTAAAGTTCTGCTGCATCCATAACATTTACTTTCACTGTACAAAAAAAGGAAAAAAATATCTAATTGCTTCTTTCACTAAAGAAAAATGAGAGAAGTGCATGTTTAAATTCACAGAGATGAGAAAGTGTTTAATTTAAATGCAAAATCTGCATGTAAAGGACAGCAAATGGTCTTTACTTAGAGGAAACACACAAAGCACACATGACTATGCACTCCATTCACAAACATACACACAATTATAAAACGTCACCGTGCTTGTATAATTCTATATAGCTGACCTTTTTTCTCCAGGCATGTAATGCTGCACGACTCGCACACCACTTATCCGAAGCAAAAGCGATCATCTGCCCGACATTATTGAGCTAAATGCTTTTCAACTGGATATCTATTTTCAGGAATTGCGTAAGCAATGAGTGTTCTGTTTTAAATGGTTCTGTATGCCCCTATATAACATAATTGAATTGACTACTAGCACATGTTGGTGGAAAGACGTGAAACCAAAATGCAGCATATACACAATCTGCTGTAGAGAACCAAATCCAGGCAAGATTACATAAGAAATGGAGGCGTCAGAGGGAAAGAGTGAAAGAATTCATTCATTCATTCTTTTTCTTTTCTGCTTAGTCCCTTTATTAATCTGGAGTCGCCACAGTGCAATGAACCGCCAACTTATCCAGCATATGTTTTACGCAGCGGATGCCCTTCCAGCTGCAACCCATCACTGGGAAACACCCATACACACCCATTCACACTCATACACTACGGACAATTTAGCTTACTCAATTCACCTATACCGCATGTCTTTGGACTTGTGGGGGAAACCGGAGCACTCGGAGGAAACCCACGCCAACACGGGGAGAACATGCAAACTCCACACAGAAATGCCAACTGACCCAGCCGGGGCTCGAACCAGCGACCTTCTGCGCCACCGTGCTGCCCGAAACCAAAAAAAGCGGAAAGCTAATTCAAAACAATAATTTTGGCTCTGACATTTTGACACATGTTGTTGACAAAGGAGCATCAGTGGTGAGGTGTTTACGAACACAACTAACCTTTTCATTCAGGATGGCACGGAGAGATAACCTTCTGCTTTGGAACGTCTGCTTCTCTGTTTTATCTCCCCGGAGGAGATAGTAGTCTGCTCAACTGGCATACACCTTCATTTGGTTCACTTTTATAAGCTTTCTGACATGATACTAGAGCACAAAGTCAAACATGTAGCTATTTGTTATAAGTAAACTATAAGTAAAGTACTATAAACTTTGCTGTTTAGTTTGACAAAAATCCAATGTTATTTAAAAAACGTTAGCAACTTGGTAAAACAGAAAAAAATACTAGCCAGCAAACACAAAAAGTTCCCATATGGTTCAGTTGGTTTCCAGCATGGTTATTCTTATTTTTGGGGAAGATCATATGGTGTAAGTAAATTGTCACTTCAGGTCCTGTTAGCAAACGGCCCAAATCAATCAAAAACAGTACATCAATTATTCATTCATTCATTTTCTTTTCGGTTTAGTCCCTTTATTAATCTGGGGTCACCACAGCAGAATGAACCACCAACTTATCCAGCATATGTTTTACGCAGCGGATGCCCTTCCAACTGCAACCCATCAGTGGGAAACATCCATACACACACACACACATACACTATGGACAATTTAGCTTACCCAATTCACCTATACCGCATGTCTTTGGACTTGTGGGGGAAACCGGAGCACCCGGAGGAAACCCACGCCAACACGGAGAGAACATGCAAACTCCACACAGAAATGCCAACTGACCCAGCCGAGGCTTGAACCAGCGACCTTCTTGCTGTGAGGCGAGAGCGCTATCCACTGCGCCACCATGCTGCCCCAGTACATCAATTAATTTACTATTTAAAAGTAACAACATTGAGTAATATAATTTAGGAATAGTATATTATCAATAGTTTTTATTTTCTTAATTACTTCATTGATCCTGACCCAGCTTCTCCACGATGGACGTCCAGCTTCTCATCCTCCGGCGCCTAGACTGCAGCTTCACACAGGAAGTTTGGCCTGAAGAATAATGGTCGTGCCCAACAGAGCCTGGTTTCTCTCGAGGTTTTTTTTCTTCCCTTTTTTTCCCTTCACTTCATCAATTGGTGAAGTTTTTTTTTCCTCACCACTGTTGCCACTGGCTTGCTCGGATTGGAACTTGTGGAGCTGCGCATGGGTGGATTTGCTCTTCAGTGTTTGAACTTTCAGCAGTGAAACTTAAACCACACTGAACTGAACTGAACTGAACTAAACTGAACTTCAACTCTGAAATCTGGACTTTACTAGAACTATGTTAAGCTGCTTTGACACAATCTACATTGTAATGTACATTGTAGCGCTATATAAATAAACTTGAATTGAACTGAATAAGTGTTGTTACTACAGATTTTAGATATTAATTGCGATTTATTTTGAATCTTTACTGTTTTTTTAGTCCTACTAATTATCAAATAGGCAGGCGTGCTAGCTAGCTGTCCGTTCATAATTATTCCTTTTAGCATATTTGGTAAGACACAAATTCGTATTTGCAAAGACATAGCCTAAAATACTTGCATGTAACATCAGCTCTTTTTTTCTAATTAGGCTTAATTGTTCTTTTTTCTTGTAGAGACTCACAATAAAGTTTCTTCGTGCCATAATAGTAGATCAAACAATTCATAGATCCCAATATATGACGTGAAATACGATTTAAATGCGAAGGGGAAGCATCAAACGCAACATGCTTTGAAGTCCACACATTCATAAGAGTCACATTTTTTAGGGGTAGTCAGGGTCGCCATCTGGTGGTCAGAAGTGCACTACCAACACTTGTGTCCACAGAGTCACTGATAATAAACGTCCATTATGCTGATTTTAAAACTTCATTGTGATGAAAATTTGCATTACTATTTTCTGTTGACCTGTTTATTGTTAGAAAACACTACAGTCGATTTCACTGTCGTTGTCAACAAGTATCTCAGACTATAATGTAAATGCACTACACTGTTTAGTCCACAGTTAACTAGCTATTAACTAACCTTCTGTATGATTGATAATTAGCTATTTCTAAGAGAAGACAGGGAAGGTGACAACACAATATCTCAACAGTTTATGCCACTTAAATATAGAAAAACTGGTTTGTAAGGATCAGCAAACTAAGATTAACTGAATGCAACAATTGGTAGTGGAGTAACTAATGTTAGGTGTCAACGTGGTGTATCATGTGTTTTTATAACTTAAATTATAATTTAATTTGGAATTTAATTATTATTTTATTTGTTTTATTCAATTTGTTTCACTTCAAGTACTTATTATGGACAAGCAAAATCCTTTGTAACTTTCTAGAAGTTGTGTAAATGCGACTGAGCGAATCTAAACGAATCACTGGTACAACCCTCCCTACTCTCCTAGAACTGCACTTATCCAAAGCGAGCAGAAGGGCTGCCAAAATCACTCTGGACCCCTCACACCCAGCACACTGCCTCTTTGAACTTTTACCTTCTGGTCGACGCTACAGAGCACTGTGCATCAGAACAGCCTGACACAGAAACCGTTTCTTCCCTCAGGTAATCCATCTTATGAACACTTGATGATAGTAATTGTGAAATAAACATCACTACTTGCTATACACGTTTTATACACTTATTTAACAACATACTTTACATGCCAATTTGCACATAACAGCTGCACATATAACGTTGTATATAGTAATATACCTGTACATACACTTGTCAATTTGCATATTTGCATTCACTACTTACTTCTATTTTTTAAATATATTTATGATCTGTTTTTTTGTCCTGTCTCTGTAATTCTGTTGCACTGTAGAAGCTTCTGTCACGAAAGAAAATTCCTCGTATGTGTGAACATACCTGGAAATAAAGCTCTTTCTGATTCTGATTCTGAAGGATACAGTACGATGAACAAACACTGAAAAGTTTTGTTTGTTTTGTTTTTAATGAAAGAGACAAACTCAGCCTCCTCCTATATGTCTAAACAGAAAGTCTATGGTCATAAATCTTTGATATAAATCTATCTACAGGACGCACTGCTGCTGCTGCTGCAAAAAAAAAAGAGGGAATACTATTAATATACAACTAATAGAATTCAATGCAGTGGCAGACTTATCTAGTAAGCGAAGAAAGCGTTTGACTTCATTCAGGACTTCATGGGGCCCCAAATAAATACCTGAGAGAGAATTCTCAGGAGTGTATTCTCTCTACACTCAAAATGAATTATTCAAAATGAGCTGAAACAACACAATTTTGGGGGAAAAACTTAATTGTTTTATGTTCAATCCACTCAAATTTGTAAAAACTAATGAATTAACTTAATTCCTTCATGTTGTCCCATCACAAATTCATTGCCTGGGAAACCAGTATTTTTAACATATTAGTTTTCTATCATATTTTCTATAGTGAAGGTCAAATAAGCAAATAATTAAGTAAACATTTAGTTTAGTAAAATGTTTAATATGTTTGTTTGTATAGATAGGCTTTATATATAAAATTTCTTTCTGCTGTTTGGTCAAAATACTTATTTAAAATGAGCTGAAATAACACTATTCTTAAGTATTTATTTTTTGGGACAACTTAATATTTTCATGTTCAATCCACTTAAACTTTGTAAAAATGATTAACTTAACTTAATCGATTTGTGTTGAGACAGCATGGAGGAATTGTGTGGAACCCAGGTTTTTGTGGAACCAAAAATGGTGTCTTTTTAAAGGGATAGTTCACACAAAACCTCCTCCACTTGGTCCAAACTTGTTTGAGTTTCTTCTTGTTTTGAACACAAAGGAAAAATAGCCATGTTTCGATTCAAAGACGCGAATAGATGCGAAAAACTGGAATATCGCATAACAAATCTGCAAAAAGAAGTACCGTTTCCACCCAACAAGCCAAAGCGAACAAAATCGTGATGTATGGCGCCGCCAACTATCAAAAAGAAACAAATAATAATTTTCTGCGGTAGAAGAAGCCACTGTGGAGACGAAGCTGAAACAGCGGTCTTGGCGCTGTGAAGATGTCCCCCGAAAGTTCTGCTGCTGTTTAACCGCTTGATGGCGCTATAAGGCCGTGTTTTTTCTCTCTCCACGTCTGATCTCTGTTTGTATTTTTTTTATTTTTGTATTATCCACGAATATTTCCATGCTTTCCAGTTGATTATATCCCTCCCATAGCATATTGTGGACTGTGTTAGGAATATTGCTGGCTCCCACATTAAACAAGGAAAAAGACATTTATAGCAAACACTGTAGCGTTTTTGAACCATATAGTAGAGTGTATTATACTGTACATTACACTGTAGGTCTGTCGTATTTACCAACCTTAATGAATGCTACAGCATGTAGTGTTAGGCTGACTATTGAACTGATAAACTGTAACAAGTATCCCTGCTGAAAAGACCAGCATAGACCAGCATATGTTGTGTTTTGATTCTGGTATGCTGGTGACCAGCATGGGATGCTGTTGCTGGGACGCTGGTGTTATGCTGGTCACCAGCATCACCAGCAAGCCGAAGCTGGTCTACCAGCACGACCAGCAAGACCAAGCTGGTCTACCAGCATTACCAGCAAGACCAAGCTGGTCTACCAGCAAAACCAAGCTGGTCTACCAGCATCACCAGCAAGGCAAGCTGGTAGACCAGCTAAACCAGCATAGACCAGCATGGTAATCATGCTGGTCTATGCTGTTTTTTTTCAGCAGGGATACTTCGTTTGTTACTACAGTAAACTGGTGTATTGTAGTATAAGTTCTTGAAAACTTACAGTATTGTAGCCTATATAACTATCAGCATTAATTCAAGTATGCTATATGGTTCTAAATTACCAGCATAGTATGAATAGCATTTTGTTTCATTCGTTGATTATAGGCCTACTTGTCATTTTGATAAAATCAAAAATGTAAATGTAATTTAATTGTAGTTTCATCAGTCAAGTATAATACCTTAATCGTTAGCTAATTAGCATCCGGATATAAATAAACAAAGACATTAGCCTACACAACAACATCGTATGCACTCTATTGGACGAGAACTTGATATATAATATTTCAGCAAACATTGACAGTGACTTAAAGCTTCAGGAATGTGAGCTGATATTATTTTTAAAGATTTTGGCTCTGCATTTTGTTTTTAAACAAACACACAGTCAGTTAAAATATGTGTGTTAAGTGTGATGGTCTCCATGCTGAATAACCACAACACTGGAACTATGGATGTAGATAAAGAGCACACAGTAAATCAGCGTGGTCTGTCAGCACTTAAAGCTTTATAAAGCAGAAACACAGTCATATATATGAGTCAAGAGACTTAATCTCACCTCCAAAACCCTGATCTGTCTAATGTCCAGCTAGAAAAAGGCCTCGTCCAGGGTCACTCTGAACACTATCAGCACTTACAGAGGCTTGAAGGCATTTCGTTGCTCACCTATTTGAATCTGGTTTTGGAAGGAATTTTAAAGCTGGATTCAATGAATGTGTAAAAACAACATGCAAAATTAATCATGACAGTTAGAGTTAACGTTTTCTGTACGTCCATGAAGAGATTATGTGCAAAAACAGATAACTCAGCTTTTATAAATTTTTATAAATCATGTTTTTTTAATTATATATTACATACAAGTTCATAGATATATTAAAAAAAAAAAAAAAAAAAAAAAAAAAAAAAAAAAAAAAAAAAATACATATGCATATATATTCATTCATTTTCTTTCCGGCTTAGTCCCTTTATTAATCTGGGGTCGCCACAGCGGAATGAACCGCCAACTTATCCAGCATATGTTTTTACGCAGCGGATGCCCTTCCAGCTGCAACCCATCTCTGGGAAACATCCATACACACCCATTTTCACTCATGCACTACGGACAATTTAGCTTACCCAATTCACCTGTAACGCATGTCTTTGGATTTGTGGGGGAAACCGGAGCACCCGGAGGAAACCCACGCCAACACAGGGAGAACATGCAAACTCCACACAGAAACGCCAACTGACCCAGCCGAGGCTCGAACCAGCGATCAGCGACCTTCTTGCTGTGAGGCGAACGTGCTACCCACTGCGCCACTGTGAGGCCCACAGACAGATATGTTCAAATTTAAATATATTGGCTATAATTGTATTTATATGTTTATATAAGATTACCGTTTGAGCCAGAGTCATCTGTTTTTGCAAATTAATTAATTCTTTTTTTTTTTTTGACTATGAAAGTGCTGCTTATCATTGACTTGCATTATATAAATCACCAACAACAATAGTTTGAGCTAAACACTTTTTTAATATTCCACTTTTACAAATGTTCATTTTTGGGTATTATGTTATATAGTAATCCATTGGAAATTTTCATGTTGTAAAATATATTTTAAAAATATGACATTTACAAATGCTTCCATTATTAATGTGAAATAATGCAACAGGCTTAATTGTGATAGGTAACATTTAATTCTTACCTTAGTGAAGTTTATTTATAAACTAATTTCGAGAGGATCACATGCTTATGATTGCTGCGGCTGGTCCCGCATTATCCAATTCATGATTCACCAATCAGACGATTCCTAAGCCACTATAAATGCCTATAATAAATATAAATAAGTTCCATATCACAGCCATCTTCGTTTGAAGAATCCCCACCTTCCACCCCTACTCCTCCTTCTTTCCTAGATGGGTGGCACGGTGGCCCAGTGGTTAGCACTGTTGCCTTACAGCAAGAACGTCACTGGTTCTAGTTCTTACCAAGCCAGCCGACGTTTCTGTGTGGAGTTTACACAGTCTCCCCGTGCTCACGTGGGTTTCCACCGGTTTCCCCCCACTGTCCAAAAACATGCAACTTTAGTTAATTGACTAATCCAAATCGGCATCATAGACATGCTCCTAGTAAGTAGTTATCTCAAGAGCAATCACTATCTGTTCATTAGCTACTACAGCAGGGGAGTTCTCGAGACCTACCTGAGCTCAAACTCCCCTCTCGCCTTGCAAACGGGAGGCAGCCCTGGGCTCGAGGATCTATGAGCTCAGGGCTCTCTCCCGGGACAGCATGCCAAACAAGCTTTATAATCAATCATCAGCTAAATGTTAACTCTTGAATCTTATCTTATCTTATTTATTGTTAAACTTTTTAAACCACTAACAGAATCGAAAAAAAGAAAAAAAATCCAAGTTGTTAGAGGGTCTGACTGTGGTATTGGTTACCTAGCAACCAACAGTAATGTTCAAATGCATTTCTATCTCCCATTATTCAGATTAACCCATTCGCACAAATCTTTTGTTTAACTTTTTTGCAAATAAAGGGATTTTTATTCGAAATTTGACATGTCCGTCACTACTTTCTCAAGCGTTACTTCAAAATGCGCATTAATCCTCATACTAAAGTGTTAACAACAGTTTTATCTTAAAGTTGATCTTTAGGTCAATCACTACGGTCAGCATTTGTCATATGTTGATTAACACAGAAACTGTAAAAAGCAAAAATCATATCTACAGTAAAAAAACCAACAATGGGAATCTATAGGATAAGACAATACATGGACATAAACGTTTAAAAACAGAAAAAAAATGCTTATAAGCCCTGTCTTTGCCTGCTACATAGTTAATTTATTCGATTTTACATTTCAAACAACACACGTCTGTATTATTAGGCGTGATGATGAAAATATAAGGTTGTCTGGAATGTCTTGAACCATAGACTTCCATTGTGCTCCTTGTTTGTTTTTGAGTCGCAATTATTTTCTGCAGTAATCGGCAACATTTCAAAAATGCTGTCAACAGACTTGCTTGCGTTGAACCCGGAACATTCCTCCAACAGCTGTTCTGTATGATTTTCACAAGAAGTGTAAACAACACGCGTGAAGGATGTGACTTCTGTGTTTGTGAATGGTTAACAGAGCAGGCGAGACGTGCTTGCAGCTTGATCGGTCAGGTTTTGCAAACCTGCAGTCTTGACAAAGAATGTTTATTAATAGTTAAAAGCAAAAATGTCAGTCTTAAATCGTGCACAAGAAGGCACCTCACTCACTCATTAAAGTGCTTAGTTCACTCTGTGTTTGACACATTTCATCTCTTTACTCAAAACTTTAGGATTGACCATATGCACAGAACATTTTTAAGCCAGCCGAAAAATAATCAGAATGTATTACCTAAGCATTCATTTAGCTTTTGTTGTCAGAATTACAGGTATTTTGGTAACAAATTAATACTTAAATATTAAAAATGCCTTTGTAACCCATTACTTATGATAGAGGTCTGCTTTGTGCGCAGTATAAAAAGTTTGGATTTTTTGCAGCAGCAGCAGCATTGAACATTGCAGTCAATCACAGACATGTTCATTTCAGATTTTTGTTTCAGGTGGTACTGAATGGTGAATTCTAGACAGCTCTTCTTTAATATAAAGGTGCTGATCAATAGTTTTGAACAAGGTTTACTGCAAAAAATGCTTTTCTTATTTACATTTTTGGTCCCGTTTCTAGTCCAAATATTAAAAAATTCTTAATTAAAGAAGCGTTTTCTAGACAAGCAAAAATATTGCCTTGTTTTCAGAAATAATGTCAAAATTAAGTGAGTTTTTCCTTAAAACATTCATTCATTTTCCTTCAGCTTAGTCTCTATTTCAGAGGTCGCCACAGTGGGATGAACCGCCAACTATTCCAGCATATGTTTTACACAGCTGATGCCCTTCCAGCCATAACCCAGCATTGGGAAACACCCATACACACTACGTACAATTTAGTTGCCAAAATTCACCTATAGCGCATGTCTTTGGACTGTGGGGGAAATCGGAGCACCCGGAGGAAACCCACGCCAACATGGGGAGAACATGCAAACTCCACACAGAAATGGTAACTGGTCCAGACGGGACTCGAACCTTCTTGCTGTGAGGCAAAAGTGCTAACCACTGAACCACCGTGCAGCCCCTTCCTTTAAAACAAGCAAAACAATCTGCCAATAGTGTAAGCAAAATAATCTTATATCAAAGCGAAAACAAGATTATTTTGCTTACCCCATTGGCAGACTATTTTGCTTGTTTTAAGGCAAAACTCACTTCAATTTGACTCATTATATCTGAAAACAAGATCATATTTTACACTTGTTAACAAAAAGCCTCTTGATTTAAGAATTTGTAGATATCTGAACTAGAAACGGGCCTCACGGTGGTGCAGTGGATAGCAATATCGCCTCACAGCAAGAAGGTCGCTGGTTCGAGCCTCGGCTGGGTCAGTTGGCGTTTCTGTGTGGAGTTTGCATGTTCTCCTAGTGTTGGCGTGGGTTTCCTCCGGGTGCTCCGGTTTCCCCCACAAGTCCAAAGTCATGCGGTATAGGTGAATTGGGTAAGCTAAATTGTCCATAGTGTATGAGTGTGAATGGGTGTGTATGGATGTTTCCCAGAGATGGGTTGCAGCTGGAAGGGCATCCGCTGCGTAAAACATATGCTGGATAAGTTGGCGGTTCATTCCGCTGTGGCGACCCCAGATTAATAAAGGGACTAAGCCGAAATGAAAATAAATGAATGAATGAACTAGAAACAAGACAAAAACTCTAAGAAAGAAAAAATGACATGACTATTCACCAGAAATGGCTTTTCTTAGAGTTTTTCTCTTGTTTCTAGTCCAAATATCTAAACATATCTTACCCCACTGGCAGATTATTTAGCTCATTTTATAGAAAACCTCACTTAATTGTGACATATACTATCATATAACATTTTTTTTACATTAGAATGTTTTATATATTTGGTCTAGAAACAAAACAGAATCTCTAAGTAAGAGCATTTTCTGCAGTGCTGGCTTATCAAAATCCACATTAACCGTGCATAAGGTCAACTGAGAAAGGCTTTGGTAATTTGCACACACTCCAAACCAAGTGGTCCATTTCTACAGTCAGAATTTCTCAAGTTCAGATGCTTTTGTTCATCGAAACACCTGCTACTTTTTATCTCAAGGTTGTTTAATGTGTGTTTTCTGAACAAATGTCCACTTCTATATTAAACCTGTGTATCACACTAAGACCCAGTGGCCCATGTGCTCCTCCAGCCAGTGCTGCAGAGGCTGGAGATTGAATGGTTCGGCCTCGGCGTACATTTGCAGCAGCTGTTCGTGGAGAATGGCCAGCAGAGGCAGACTCACGCTGAGCAGCTCGTACAGGAAGGCGTAATCGCCAGCGTTGTCCATCAGGTGGATTCGAGCAGCCCACGCTTTACCATGCAGCCAGTTACACACACGGCGCGGCACAGCACACACAGTCTGGCTGACGTGCAGCGGCCAGCGCAGGCTTCTCTTCACACAGGACAAGATACCTGCAGACTCGGCTTGGAGATGATCCTCATGGCCCTCTGGAGTCCAGCTTGAGCCGCGGTGAGAGCCGTCACTGCACGTCTGGAGGATAAATATTTATAGGTACAGTAAAGTCAGAATTATTAGCCTTCCTGTCATTTTTTTTTCCTTTTTCAAATATTTCCCAAATGATGTTTAACAGAGCAAGGAAATTTTCACAGTATTTCCTATAATATTTTTCTTCTGGAGAAAGTCTTATTGGTTTTATTTCGGCTAGAATAAAAGCAGTTTTAAATTTGTTAAAAACCATTTTAAGGTCAATATTATTACCCCCCATAAGCAATATTTATATTTTACTGTTATACAATGATTTGCCTAATAACCCTAACTTGCCTAATGAACCTAATTAAGCCTTTAAATGTCACTTTAAGCTGAATACTAGTATATTGAAAAATATTTAGTAAAATATTATGTTCTGTCATCATGACAAAGATAAAATAAATCAGTTATTAGAAATGAGTTATTAAAACTATTATGTTTAGAAATGTGTTAAAAATATATTCTTTCCTTTAAACAGAAAATGGGGAAAAAATATACTTGAGGGGCTAATAATTCAGGAGGGCTAATAATTCTGACTTCAACTGTATTTATTGAGGAATTATAAGAAAGAGATGTGAAAGAAGTGTGTGTGTGTGTTTTTACCGTATGTAGAGTTTCTGTTCTCCCATTCTTCACTAAGGATTTCCTTTGAGCAAAGTGGAGTTTGCAGTACAACTTTCCTACAGAAGAAAAAGGTAGTCATTAGATATTAGATATTAGCCATTAGATATTTCAGATGATATATTATTTATAATTAATATGATATATTAATATTATATTATATATATATATTAGATATATTAGATGTGTCTGTATTTTGTGATTCACAAGTGTTTACCGTTAATTTACGGTTGTGAATTGCATTATGGGATGTTGATCTCTGCTCTGTCGACATTTGATGTTGAAAATTCAACTCTACACATTAACAAAGTCACTTTTATTGACATTTTAGTAATTTGAAATAATGTAACGTATAAGAAATAATAGAGAAACAAGTCTGTAAAGTAACAAAATAAAAGGAATTGGCAGTTTATTACAAGGTTTTTGTAGCGTAATATACAACACCATCCCAGACGATATATCACTTTAAACTATTAAAAATGTTGTTAAAAGAAAGATCAACGTCCCATAATGCAAATAATGTTTCAGGTGTAATTTCGCCCCATTCCTGCAAACAAGTCTTAAGGTGGGCAACACAAGGTCTTCGATGTCGCATTTTACGCTTCAAAATGCGCCACACATTCCCTATTGGAGACAGGTTGGGACTGCAGGCAGGCCAGTCAAGTACCTGTATATTTTATTATGCTATGCACTGTTGAAAGTGAAATATCCAAATGTCTTCCTATCTTTCTTCGAGGAACACTGTTTTTAAACTTTTCAATAATTTTCTCATGTATTTGTTGGCAAACTGGCGATCCTCTGCCCATCTTTGCTCCTAAAGGACTAGACCTTTCTTGCATGCTGTTTTTGTATCAAATCATTATTGCAATCAACTGTTGACATCACCTGTTTCACATCACATCATTATTTAACTAATTTACCTGATTACTAGCCCTAAATTGCTCCTGTCCCAAACCTTTTTTGGAATGTGTAGCAAGTTTCAAATGACAGGAAAAGATGTATATTTACAAATGAAATGAAGCTGACCAGACAAAACCTGAAATATTTTGTGTTCATATTGTCTGCAATGAAATACAAGTCAAAGTCAATTTGGAAATCACTTCTTTCTTTTTTTATTTGCGCTTTCCATACTGTTACAACTTTTTCTGATTTGGGGTTGTACAATGAAAGTATACTTCAGTATTTAAGTGTATTGAATAGTCTGCATACGTTGAGCATGACAAATCACCAAAATGGCATCTTCAAGAGTTCACACTTAGCTGATGATTGATTATAAAGCTTGTTTGGCATGCTGTACCAGGAGAGAGCCCTGAGCTCATAGATCCTCGAGCCCGGGGCTCCCTCCCGTTTGCAAGGCAAGAGGGGAGTTTGAGCTCAGGTAGATCTCGAGAACTCCCCTGCTGTAGTAGCTAATGAACAGATAGTATTGGTCTTGAGATAACTACTTACTAGGAGCATGTCTATGATGTCTATGATTTGGATTAGTCAATTAACTTAAGTTGCATGTTTTTGGACGGTTGGAGGAAACCGGGGAACCCGGTGGAAACCCACGTGAGCACGGGGAGAAAAGTGTAAACTCCACACAGAAACAACATCTGGCTTGGTAAGGACTAGAACCAGTGAAGTTCTTGCTGTGAGGCAACAGTGCTAACCACTGGGCCACCGTGCCACCCATCTAGGAAAGGAGGAGGAGTAGGGGTGGAAGGGGGATTCTTTAAAACGAAAATTTGATATGGAACTTAGGGTATTTATAGTGGCTTAGGAATTGTCTGATTGGTGAATCATGAATTGGATAATGCGGGACCAGCTGTAAGCAATCATAAGCACGTGATCCTCTCGAAATTAGTTTATAAATAAACTTCACTTATAGAAAAACAGTTCAGTACCTTCCTCAGAATGAAAGCAGTGTCCTCCCTGACGCAGTGGAGCCCTGCAGGTCTCACAGCGGAAACACTCCCTGTGGAAGTGAAATCCTTCTGCACTGAGTCTCTCCACCACAAACACACGCTTCTTACAGGCATGACACACATCGGCCAGAGTCTGAGGAAACTCTCTCTTTATGGAAGGCTAGTTAGATAAAAAAAAACAACAGGTCAAGATATGCTATTAATATTTAATAACCAAAAGATATTTTCCCAGTGATGGGTTGCAGCTGGAAGGGCATCCGCTGTGTAAAACATATGCTGGATAAGTTGGCGGTTCATTCTGCTGTGACAACCTTGTGAGATCAGACTGGAATAACATATAGTACACCCATTGGGATGCTTTTTAAAGTGACCACTCCTAAAATAGCTTTTATGACCAATCACACCAAATAACTGTGATAAATACACAATTTCCTGTAGAATCTACAGTAACTTGCTGAAAATCAATTACAGCAAATATACTGTATTTACATTGAAGGCACCATTTATCTTGCTGTATATGCATTTACAGTATTGTATGTATATCTTTACTTAGGGCTGGGAGATATGGCAAAAATGCAATCTCGATAATTATTTTCCATATAGTACAATAACGATATATATATTTTGATATAAGTTGTTAATGCCTCCAGATTTAAAAGAGTACCCCAACAATGACTGAAGCCACAAACATTAGAGGGTCCATTAACTGGCATAACATTTTCGGTAATATCAACACACTTTAGATTCTCATTGTTGCACATTTCTGCTGTGTGATTGGCTCTTAGATCAATATGGTGTAAAATAGTCCAGAGCTTATCATTGTTATTGACATAAATTTTTATTGCGATTTGATAAAATATTGTTTATTGGCCCAGCCCTATCTTTACTGTAAAACATCACAATGCAACTTTAAAATACAGTAACATACTGCATAACTGTCCTACAGTAAAATACAGTTCACACTACAGTTAAAAATTGTGTTATTTACAGCTTAAGACAGATTATTTTAGGAATATGATACAACCATGCTACTATTTTTCCAGTACATAGCATGCACAAATCACCATAAATATGCAGTACATTAATGTCTTCAACAAGGCGTTATGCTTTCTGTTTTTTGCATTGGAATTAACTACAAAATTTCTTTCTGAAACACCACAAGCCGAATGTAGGTAACGTGACATTTTTTAAATGCTGCATATTGCTTCATAAATGCTAAATAACCAGAAGGCAGTTTATAGTATATAATGCAATATGCAAAGTTGTATGAAATTATTCATCTAATATATTCAACTGTAGAACCATGGTAGCATTTATGGAGCCCGGACGTAAGAACAATATACAGGTTTAGAACAAAATAAGTCAGAATTGTGCATGCTTGCGACCCTGGAGCACAAAACTTCTCAAGCACAGGTATACCTTTGACGATTGTATGCGTCAAATTAATACACTTTTCTTTGATGCCATGTTCCATGAAGACATTTAGTAAATTTTCTGCTGTAAATATATAAACTCAATTTCTGATTAGTAATGTGCATTGCTAAGCACCTAATTTAGACAACTTTAAAGGCTATTCGCTCAGTATTTAGAATATTTTTGAACCCTCAGATTTTCAAATAGTTGTATCTCTGCCAAATATTGTCCTATTGTCCTAATACATCAATGGAAATCTTATTTATTCAGCTGTCAAGATGTGTAGTTCTATATGTACACAAAAAAAAACCCTTTGCTGCTTGGTCAAACTACTTATTTAAAATGAGCTGAATCAACATAATTCTTGACTTTTTTGGGGACAACTTAATTGTTTTATGTTCAATCCACTTACATTCGTAAAAAAAACGATTAAGTTAACTTAATTGATTTGTGTTGGGACAACATGAAGGAATTGTGTGGAACCCAGCATTTTTTACAGTGTATAGTTCAAATTTTTCTATTATTTTTTTGGTCCAGGGTCACATATTTGTTTCTAAATAAAAAAAAAAAAACGCACGCACTCACTCACACACACATACACATGGCTGATAGCTGATCTTTGGCTTACCGGAGTGCCAGAGCTGCTTGTCTGTGGTCTATGATCATTTTCATACAGGGTAACCAGAGCGTCGGCTCTAGCACCCACTACCAGAGACACTTTGCCTACTGTGCGCTAGCAGCCAATGAAAAAGCAGGGACAGAAAATGGAAAAAAAGGAATGAAATAGAGGAATAAATCAATAAGGCAGAGCATGAGAGAACATGCAGGACAAAAAAAAAATCTGACAGAAAACAATTCAAAACCAATCAATCCATAGGTAAGTCAGAATTATTACCCCCCCTGTATATTTTTTCCCCAATTTCTGTTTAACGGATAGACATTGTTCTCCAACACATTTCTAAACATAATAGTTTTAATAACTCATTTTTAATAACTGATTTCTTTTATATTTGCCATGATGACAGTAAATAAGATTTTACTAGATATTCAAGATACTAGTATTCAGCTTAAAGTGACATTTAAAGGCTTAA
>CAIGQW010053650.1:3385645-3405240 GCA_903798125.1 Danio choprae | reverse complement strand
GAAAAAACAGCAAATTAAATGCATACCGCACCTGCCTACTTTATCAACTTTATGTACTGGATTTTTAAAGGGCAAGTTGCTTAATAAAGATGCTGAACTCACGGCAAACATGCCACACATTCTTCATCATTCGTGCAGCCCGCAGAAGATTCGCCTCTGTTTGCGTGTTTGCATTGACTTTGTATGTAATCTTCTAGCATGAAAACTTAATTTAGCTTTTGGTGTGAAACAGGCATTACAGCTTTAATTAGAACCACCGAGGCGGTCAATTTGATTGTTTTTATAATTTAATAGCTTTTTAGGGGAAAAAAAAACATCCTGACTTTTCTTAAATATGTGCATATTTCTTTCTAACAATTTTATTTTATTAAAATGACAAAACACAAGAGAGCTTTGAGCATATTTCTACCTTTAATTACCATTTGACCACATGTATTGCAGTGTCGGCTACTTTTCCCAGTGACTTTGAATATGCATGCCTCTGTTGCCTAGCAACTTCCTGCTAACATAAGAACTTTCTGATAGCAAAAACATAACTTTACTTCAGATATGTCTTTTAAAACAGCAACGTATTCAGTGCTATGAAAAAGCCTTTTCCTCTGCTTGTGGAACTTGTGAAAAAGAAGATGCGGACCTAGGTCTAGTTTACATTTATAAATGGTCTAGGTCTACATTTATAGGGTGTATTATTTACAGGCTACATTAAAGATTGTATTTTTTAGGGTAATGACCTCAGACGACAGACATTCAAAGCTTAATTATAATATCTCAATAGAAGCCTTATATGAGAACGGTCAGAATGACTGCTATGGTAATTGTAGTAGTTATAACATATAAGTAGTTCCAGTGTTAACTGTCATTATATAGAAAAGAGCAGCAAGAATATTCTACAAAATAACTTATATTGCGTTTCACATAAGAGACTGCAAAGTTGACAGAATTTTCATTGTCAGGTCAACGATTCCTTTGAGAAAACATAATGTAAATGTTCTGCTGATGTTGTAAGTTCAGACAAAGCAGATTTTACCTGTCTGCGAAGAGAGCAGCTTGCTGTACTGTCTTCAAATTTGGCTAGAAGCTGAGTGGCCATGAACTTGACCTTGTTTTCCTTGAGTTCCCTGCCCTCGCTGGATACAGAAGAGCTCTGATTGTAGGATTTGGCTGTCTGGAAGTGAAGCAGATCAATCATAAAATCAGTTCCAGTGTCACATCCTTCCACTAACATAAATATTACAGTGCTGTAATACTGACCTCTTCCAAGTAATTAAATTTCCGCCTTCTCTTAGATATGGCGTCAGTGTCTTCAACCTTTTTATCATTCTGAGAAGTACAGAAGTATAAATTAATATTACTTTTATTTATATTTTTTATATTTATATTTTATATTATACTCTCGTTTGTCCATGTACTCTTTTTTATTTTCTAAGAATTTCTCTGAATCAACATACAGTACATACTGTTCCCCTTCATATGGGAACTCCAACGTGTGTCTGGAACAGACTATGGGAGTATGCCAGACGACCAATCACTCTGAAGAGTAAGAAAACGGGCCAATGAATGCCAAATGAATTGGCAGAGCTCAGCTCCACAGCTGATACTGATTAGTCATTAGCGCCTATATCAGTGCCCGCTGAGGAGCAAGCACCTAAAATTTGCCTGCTGAAGAGCCGATCACTCAGCTAACAGCTGGAGACTCAGCTGCTGTGGCAGTGGAGACACACGTCTCCGTTCCCTACTCGGGGAATGTGGGTTACGGACGTAACCAGGACGTTCCCCTTCATACGGGAACTCCAACGTGTGTCTGGAACAGACTATGGCATACTCCTATAGTCTGTTCCAGACACACATCTCCGTTTCCTATTCGGGGAACGTGGGTTACGAACGTAACCAGGACGTTTTCTGAATATGTTAGACATCTGAATACTGTAAAACATTTACAGTTGAAGTCAAAATTATTTGCCCTCCTGTGAATTTGTTTTATTTCGGCTAGAATAAAAGCAGTTTTTAATTTTTTTAAAAACATTTTAAGGTCAATATTATTAGCCCCCATAAGCTTTTTTTTTGATTGTCTACAGAACAAACCATCGTTATACAATGATTTGCATAATTACCTGAACTTGCCTAATTAACCTAGTTAAGCCTTTAAATGTCACTTTAAGCTGAATACTACTATCTTGAAAAACATCTAGTCAAATATTATGTCCTGTCATCATGGCAAAGATAAAAGAATGTTTAGAAATGTGTTGAAGAAATCTTCTTTCATTACACAAAAATTGGGGAAAAATATACAAGGGGCAAACAATTCAGGAGGGCTAATAATTCTGACTTTAACTGTATATTTTACTGTATATGTATGGCTAGGGAGTAATGAAATACATGTAACGGCCTAATTTTTTAAAATACAAAATATAACTGTATGTCGTTATAGTTTTAAATAGTGGTAATTAAATGACCAAATCCATCTAAAAAGTATTTTAGCATACCAAAGTGATTACTTTGGATGTTAATGTCATTTATTAATTTCATATTTATGTAAACATAGGGCTTTTAACCAATAAATCAAATTATTCTATTCAAATGCGAGTTAACGATCATGATCCGATTCAAACAGATGTTTCTTTTGAATCAGTCTTAAATTAATCAACCCATTTGTTTAATGACTGTGTGAATGATTCACAAACTGGATAGATCTGGGGTGTCTTTCCTCTAAAGCATTGTTAGTGAACTATGCTTGTTAAATTGCACTGAAGTCATTATGGTCATTAATTTTGACTCAGTGATTCTTTTGTGGCGTTCGCTTATCCTTATAGAGGATTTCAGTGAAGTAATCTCTTAAAGTTGGGTCCATTCATTAATCAAATCTATTGCATAACTTGGAGAACTGCTACAGTCATTTTGGATACTTTTTTGATATGTTTGTATTTGTTTCGAAGCTTGAAATGAATCATTAAGAATCCCATTCATTTGTGTTACACAGCTTAAGGGTTTCAAAGTATTCGAAATAATTTAGATTAAGTTACTAAACCTGAGTGATCTAACGACATACATTGCTATTTTATCTTTTAAATAGCATGTATTTTGTATCTGTAGTGAAATCAATTTCAAAAGTAACCTTCTCAGCCTTGTGTGTGGACTTTATTTTTGTTAAAGTCTAATCTGGAATTCATTTCAAAATACATTTTCTGCCAAGATGACTTCACAGCACATTTAAGAACAGTTTTTTCAAAGGCTATTGAAGGCAAGTCTGAAATCATTAGCCTAAAAAGCATAACGGCTAATGCTAACGCTACCTGTACGCAGGGAAGGAGACTAAAAGCCTCCATTTGATTGGCAAAGACATGCGTCACGTGACCAAGTTAGCATTACAGGGATTCCAATGGTAAGTAATACAGCCATTTCCATCTCGCCATAGTAAGAAAATCTCTGGTTTATCAATGCTAAATCTTTTAATTAGCCTAATAAATTGTGCAAACTTTCTTATAAAAAAGAGAGAAATGTCTTCAAACAAAAAATTGTGAAACAATGTAACAAATTACCTTTGGTATGCGTTTACGGGGCTGTAAACTCAGTGATTTGTAAACAGGTTTGGGAGAGCCTGATGGACATTTTTCATTATTTGCATAGCCATCTCGCTTTGAATCTACAAAAAAAAAAACACACCACAAAGATTTGCATGACATTTGACAGTAAACCACGACTAAAAACAAGCACTGTAACCAAATGTATATCTCTTTAGCACACGAAAGCCTGCAGTTTAATTTTCCTGGAAGACAAAAGTGAATGTGTGTAGTTTAGCTGGCATCGGATCACACAGGTATGACATTTAACATCTCTGAAGCCAAACAGCATATAATGTGACATATTTACAGCCTTCTGCACTGCGCTCATGTGCAGATCTGAAGGGCGGTAACCTGGTTTCAGACAGACATGCATTCCTGGCATGACTGTGTGACTGTAGGAATTGTGTAACACAAACTGTTCAAGCATGAAAGGCCAGATAAAAATGCGTTGCTTTCCTTAATAGACACACACCTTATGCAAACTCAAACTAGGTGAAAGACTCGCTTATATATATGGTAATATGTGTTGGACAGTGCCGGACAAAAGGTTGTGGTCTGTTTTTAAAGCCCCAGGAGTGGGGTAAAGGTAACAGAAAGTAATATATGTTTAGTGTCTTGAGATATATATATATATTTATGACAGCAAAGTCTATTTCTTTAGTGAATCACTATGACTATGCTTGAACTGGAACACAAGCATGATGTGTACTGCTAGTATACACTGCATACTGCCAGGGTCTACAGTGTGTGAAACAGAATGCACCATTCAGTGAGAAACACTCCAATACTAGTATGTAGGATTGTTTCATATAATCTGCATATTTAATTGAGCAAATGCCATGTAATTGTCATCTTGGGGGAAAAATATTAAAATATTCATTCATTTAAATATTTTCATTTGGGCTATTCTCTATTTCAGAGGTCACCACAGCGGAACGAACCGCCAACTATTCCAGCATATGTTTTACGCAACGGATGCCGTTCCAGCAACTCAGTACTGGGAAACACCTATATACTCTCACATTCACACACTACGGCCAATTTAGTTTATCCAATTCACATAAAGCGCATGTCTTTGGACTATGGGAGAATCCGGAGCACCCGGAGGAAACCCACACGAATACTGGGAGAACATGCAAACTCCACACAGAAATGCCAACTGGCCCAGCCCAGCAACCTTCTTGCTGTAAGGCAACAGTGCTAACCACTAAGCCACCATGCCGCCAACATTAAAATATAAGTATTAACAGGATTACCAATATTTTATGATTTTTTTCCAATCAACTAATCTAAGCAGAACTATAGTTTATATTGTATCTGGTAGAACTAGCCTTAAAACAAACTGAATTTGTGACTGATAATGCACCAGGATCACTTGAACTAAAATCAATTATATTGACATTGACTGATATTGCATATTTGTATAATATAATATAATATAATATAATATAATATAATATAATATAATATAATATAATATAATATAATATAATATAATATAATTAATTCATTCATTTTCAATTTGGCTTAGTCCCTTTATTAATCTGGGGTCGCCACAGCGGAATAAACCGTCAAATTATCCAGCATATGTTTTACGCAGCGGATGCCCTTTCAGCTGCAACCCATCTCTGGGAAACATCCATACACACCCATTCACACTCATACACTAAGGACTATTTAGCTTACCCAATTCACCTATACCGCATGTCTTTGGACTTGTGGGGGAAACCAGAGCACCCGGAGGAAACCCACACCAACATGGAGAGAACATGCAAACTCCACACAGAAACGCCAACTGACCCAGCCGAGGCTCGAGCCAGCGACCTTCTTGCTGTGAGGCGAACGTGCTATCCACTGCGCCACCGTGAGGCCATATAATATAATATAATATAATATAATATAATATAATATAATATAATATAATATAATATAATATAATATAATATAATATAATACAATATAGTTAAAACTAAATTGAACAAAAAATGTTGAATTAAAATAAATTACACAATTGAAAAGAATAGAATTGTGTAAAACTGATACTGTACACAGTTCAATTGAACTGAAAATTAAATTAAATTGAATTCAATTGTGGCTCATTTTGCACCCAGTTTAATTGAACCGAGAAACTAAACTTAATAGAATTATGGATGATAATGCATCTAGCTCAGTTGGAAGAAATGTTTACTGGAAAAATGATCTGAACTAGGGCTGGGCAATTTGGCCTAAAATCAAAATCTCGATTAATTGAACATTTTAACTTGATTATGATTAATGAACGATTATCTTATTTATTTATTTATTTATTTAATTTTGATGACAAGTTTTGTACAGTAAATATGCTCACTCTATTGAATCCAACCCAGGCTCATTCTGAAAAAGTACCGCAATATACATTTCTGGAGAGCGCCAAATACGTCCTAGGAGCTACGTTTTTTTGCAGTTTTTGTTTTCGTAAATCCGCCAGAGGCCGCTGTGTACACTTTTTGAGATCTCAAATTTCAGCTCTCGCCATTCACGTCTGCTGTTCTGGGGTAAATTCACTAGAGCCCGCTGTTGACTGACTGACTGACTGACTGACTGACTGACCGACTGACACACCCTACTCCTTCCCTAAACTAAACCGATATGGTTTTCAAAAGCACCAATTGACCTGCTTAAGGTAAGCGGTCAGCTGGTAAGCGCGAAAAGGAGCGGCATCATACCGCCCCAGAGCGTTCGTTTTAAAGACGAAATGCAGCCATACGTACTTCTGGCTACATAATTCGCGTCCTCCAGAAATGTATACAGAGGAACATTTTCAGAATGAGCCTATGTTGATTGAATTACACTGGACTGAATATAGCTACTATTGTACAGAATAAAACTATACTAAAAATCTAAAATGAATTAGATTTAAGTTGTGGATGGATATTTCTGAATTAAATTGAATGTGGCTGGTACTAAATCTAGTTCCAGTAAACTGAAAAAGTGTGGTCGATTTTGCATGTAGTTCAACTGTCAATAACGTCAAGTTCAATCAAATCTAACTGATCTTATTGTACTAATTGTAGAAAAGCAGACACTATAGTTGTAACTTTTAGGGGTCAAAAGAATTGCATTAAATTATATTCATATTCCACATGGATGCTTGAAATTCATTAACCTTTGTGTGCTGTTTGGGATGTTTTCATCCACTCTGGGGTGATTTTGAGTCTTAATTTGGCCACAACTTTCTCTGTGTTTCAGCAAACGGAATGATTGTTAATGATAAACATTATTTTGACACATATTTTGGGAAAATGCTTTGGAATTTTTTCAAAACTCAACAATACACCCTTTGCAAATGTACTACCCTTTCATTATGTTACATGAGGATGAGTATCTTAAAAACAGAATTTTAAATTTTGGGTGAACTAACCCTTTAATGTAATGTAATGTGTATTTTTATAGCATATTTATCATGTATGGCCATACACCCAAAGCGCTTCACAATCATGAGGGGGAGGGGGGGGGGTCTCTCCACACCCCCACCAGTGTGCAGCATCCACTTGGATAATGTGATGGCAGCCACCAGGACAACAGCACCAGCTATTGGTGGAGTGGAGAGACAGTGATACAGCCAATTCGGTGGATCGGGATGATTGGGAGGCCATAATGGGTAAGGGCCAATGGAGGGAATTTTTCCAGGACAATGAGGCGACACCCCTACTCTTTACAAAAAGTATCATGGATTTTTAATGACCACAGAGAGTCAGGACCTCGATTTAACGTCTCATCCGAAAGATGGTGCTCACTGACAGTATAGTATCCCCTTCACTATACTGGGGCATTAGGATCCACACAAAGCGCAGGTTAAGTGCCCCCTGATGGCCTCACTAACACCAACTCCAACAGCAACCTAGTTTTCCCATGTGGAAAATGCCTTTTAAAAAATAATACAGCTTTGGTGAGCACAAGAGACATTTCAAAAACTGTTACCAACCCCAGTAGTTTAACAGTAGTTTACTTGAAATCTACATAAACATTGGTAGTAGTTTGCTGAGTATGCTAATCTCAACAGGACTGTATAATACACAACTTTATTATGTACCTGAAGGAGGTAGAGGTGTTCCCCGGAAGAGCTCGTAGAATTTGGAGAGGTAGGTGCTCATGCTGGTTTTGTCCGGCTCCAGACCCGAGGCCAGCTCTTTCCTTGTGATGAACGGCTTAATGCCAAACTCCTTCTCGGCCACATCAAATGCCAGCTGAAGGTTTTTGGCACAGTCTTGCTCATTCAGAGAGTCGTAATCACTGCAGGGAAATGGGCGATAAGAACAGAGGGCATAGGGCCTGAATTAAACCAGCCGCCCTCTTGACATTTGTGCTAAGAAAGGGCAATCCGTGCTTATGAAACCTCTCTGTTTTCTTTAAGCTACTTTTGACAATCTCAGATGACAGACTTGAGAAACGGCCCTTGATAAAGCGTGTGAAATGTTACACGTGGTTACGCTCTTCAAACTCTCTCTCTCTCTCCGCCAAGAATGCAGAAGTTTAAAAAGTCACTCTCTTTTGATGAATAAGTATCGTGTGGCCAGGATATCTGTTCTCTAAAGGAAAAGGCTGAGATTTCTCACAGGGTCAAAGTGCTTTTCACATGTCCTGCTCATGTTTGAAGTTGCACAGTAACTCAGTGTGCGAAGGATAAAGCTAACAGGAGAGTTGACTGGATCCGTTGCCAGCACAGAACATGATTTGTTGGCGTGTCTGGAGGAAGACCAATTATTTAGGAAATGTGCTTATGATGTCATTTCATGACTAATGATTTAATCATCAGATGAACATTATCAGAGTGTCATTTGCACTACTGTTTTAATAGGGACTGACAGGTTCATCCTTGTAGTGCAAACACACTATTCATTGCTTTTAATTGTTTTTGACTATTATATATTTTGGGCCTCACGGTGGCGCAGTGGATAGCACGTTCGCCTCACAGCTAGAAGGTTGCTGGTTCAAGCCTCGGCTGGGCCAGTTGGCGTTTCTGTGTGGAGTTTAAATGTTCTCCCTGTGTTGGCGTGGGTTTCCTCCGGGTGCTCCGGTTTCCCCCACAAGTCCAAAGACATGCGGTATAGGTGAATTGGGTAAGCTAAATTGTCTGTAGTGTATGAGTGTGAATGGGTGTGTATGGATGTTTCCCAGAGATGGGTTGCAGCTGGAAGGGCATCCGCTGTGTAAAACATATGCTGGATAAGTTGGCGGTTCATTTCGCTGTGGCGACCCCAGATTAATAAAGGGACTAAGCCGAAATGAAAATGAATGAATGAATATATATATAATTTTTTTTCTGAACATAATAACCGTGGGCGTCACTGTGGCGCAGTGGGTAGCACGATCACCTCAGCAAGAAGTTCGCTGGTTCAAGCCTCAGCTGGGTCAATTGGCATTTCTGTGTGGAGTTTGCATGTTCTCTCCGTGTTCGCGTGGGTTTCCTCCGGGTGCTCCGGTTTCCCTCATAAGTCCAGAGACATGCTCTATAGGTGAATTGGGTAAGCTAAATTGTCCATAGTGTATGTATGTGATTGCAAGAGTGTATGGGTGTTTCCCAGTGATGGGTTGCAGCTGGAAGGGCATCCGCTGCGTAAAACATATGCTGGATAAGTTGGCGGTTCATTCCGCTGTGGCGACCCCAGATTAATAAAGGGACTAAGCGAAAAGAAAATGAATGAATGAAAAAATAATAACCATGTTTGGTAAGAAACTATATTGTGGAAATATATTATTTATTATTAATAATACAGCTTATTATTTTGGTGTGGTAACATTTTAATACCATTTTAAGAACTACTGTACTACTATTTTTATTAGTGTCTTATGTTGCAAAGGCATATTTTGGGAAAAGCCAAAAACTCATTGTATGGGTCAAAGTGATATATTTTTTTATTTTATGCCAAAAATCATAAGGATGTTAAGTAAATATCATGTTCCATGAGGACATTTTGTAACAAAACATATTTTTGTTTGCTAAAATACATTGCTAAGAAATTATTCTGGACAAATTAAGGCAATTTTCTTAGCATTTAGATTTTTTTGCACCCTCAAATTCCAGAAACCACATTTCCAATATCTCATCCAAATATTGTCCCAACAAACCATACATCAATTGAAAGCTTATTTATTCTGCATTCAGATTTCCAAAAATGATTGACCCTTATGACAAATTTTGCGGTCCAGGGTCACATATATGCATTTTCCTCTGAAAACAGTACTAACATAATACAATATGTATTGCTTTTTACACATGGTACCATAGTAATACTTCGTTTTTTTCCATTAATGCCATGGTAATACCAATATGATGTTTATTTGGAATGGCACTACATTTATATTGCATTTTAACACTGCATTGTAATCAAGCTAACACTATGTTTTAACATAACATTACATGTATTTTTGGATGAGGTGAACTGAGATGTAAAGAAGTAAAGAGCCTCACATGAGCTGTGGTCTGAAGCGGTGGATGAGCGCACAGAGAGCCAGGCCGCTGCTCCAGCAGGAAGTGAGGTCAGTCACATTCACAGCCCTGTAGCCCTCCGTCTGCTTCTGACACCACGTCAACAGACGACCCGGTCTGATCTCGGACTCTGCTCAACGCACAAAACAAAAGAACGTCTCATTTCATCAACTCTAAAAGATTCAGAGAAGCCAAAAGTTATGAAAAGTAAATGTCCAAAATACACTTTTAGGAGTTCTTTTTATAGCACTTTATCAATCTGCATGTGCAGATTTAAATAACAATACAAATACTAGTTTTGTAGAGCAATATTAATGAACTGCATGTACTTACTATGTGGTTATGTTTGGAATGTGGGCTAGGTTTAGGGTTAGTTGCATGTAATTATGCATAATTCATCGTTTACTATAATAAGAACATTAAACATGTGTAACAAGGACACTTGAATCTTGAACCCGTCCTAGTATTTTCTGAATTTTGAAGTGATAAAAAGAAATACCAAAATGCCCTCAGTAAAAAACTTTGAGTCTAATATGTCAAAGAAAAAAAAATAATAAAATAAAATAAATGAATAAAATAATAATAATAATAATAATGGGCAGCACGGTGGCGCAGTGGGTAGCACAATCGCCTCACAGCAAGAAGGTCGCTGGTTTGAGCCCCGGCTGGGTCAGTTGGCGTTTCTGTGTGGAGTTTGCATGTTCTCCCCGTGTTTGCGTGGGTTTCCTCCGGGTGCTCCGGTTTCCCCCACAAGTCCAAAGACATGCGGTATAGGTGAATTGGGAAAGCTAAATTGTCCATAGTGTATGAGTGTAAATGAGTGTGTATGGATGTTTCCCAGTGGAAGGGCATCCGCTGCGTAAAACATATGCTGGATAAGTTGGCGGTTCATTCCGCTGTGGCGACCCCAGGTTAATAAAGGGACTAAGCCGAAAAGAAAATGCATGAATGAATGAATGAATAATAATAATTTTGAAGCAGATGCCATTCAATGCTCAGATCTGCTGCTAAAATTGCATGCAAATTACAGCATTTTAAAAGAAATATCACTTTATTTGATTTTTTTAATAACTTGTAATACAAAAAATGTTTGCAAATAGAGTAATCACCCAAATGTAAAAGTAATGATCACTATTAGTTAATTTCTTTACCCCATGTATATTAAATATACATATATATATATATCTCCAGAAATGTATATAGGGCTACATTTTCAGAATGAGCCTATGTTGTAATTTGCATTTTTGGGTGAACTATCCCTTTAATTACACAAGGCTTGAAGTGGAATGAAAGTCAAGGTGACGTCTCCTCTTCATCAGGTGTCTGAACTTGCCTTATCAATCTCAGAGCAGCATAATCCTCCTCTTACATAATACTGTTTCTAAATGTTTCCGAGTAGTGTGTGTCACCCTGACAGCTGCAGTAAAGCCATGTGTCAACAAGAACAATAGATCAGCAAGGATTGATTGAGTCTGATTTATGAAACCTAAAGAACTATGCTATTTCTGTTCATGCTTCTTGTTGTTTGCTCTAAAAGGCAGAAGAAAAGAGGAAGTTCTACAGAAAAGTGCATATACAGTCCATGTAGTCTTTATTTATGTACAGCACTGGTCAAAAGTTTGGAATATTTAAAATGTTTCTGTGTTTTTGCAAGTCTTTTATGCTCATGAAGGCTGCATTGATTATATTAAATATGCAGTAGTACATTTAGCATATGTAGTATAGTAATAATAGTATTTTAATGTGTTTTAAAAATATAATTTATTAATTTGATGGAAAATCAGCAATATTACTCCAGCCTACAATGTCACATGGCCTCTTGCTAATAGTAAAAAAATATTCATTATGCTGAAAACAGCTTTCATTCATTCATTTTCTTTTCGGCTTAGTCCCTTTATTAATCTGGGGTCACCACAGCGGGATGAACCGCCAACTTATCCAGCATATGTTTTACGCAGTGGATGCCGTTTCCCATCTCTGGGAAACATCCACACACTCATTCACACACATACACTACGGACAATTTAGCTTACCCAATTCACCTATACCGCATGTTTTTGGACTGTGGGGGAAACCTTGCACCCGGAGGAAACCCACGCCAACACGGGGAGAACATGCAAACTACACACAGAAATGCCAACTGACCCACCCGAGGCTTGAACCAGCGACCTTCTTGCTGTGAGGCGATTGTGCTACTCACTGTGCCACCGTGTTGCCTGAAAACAGCTTTCCTTCTTAATATTTTGGTGAAGCCGTTAAGTTTCAGGGTCAATTTACAAATAAAGGAAATTAATACTTTTATTCAGCCATGATGGATTAGATTGAATAAACTTACAATGTTACTAAATATTTCATAATGTTTAAAGTATGTTTACACTAATGATTATAATAAGAACCATTATTAATAACCGAGCACAAAACAAGCAATTTAAGAAATATTTTTCAAAGGATTTAGACATTTAATAAATTGAAATCAGTATTAAATTGTATAAATATAAATATTTTACAGAATTTAACTTAATTTGATCACATTATGATTTTTAAGTCATGAAAGACCTTATTTGTTCCTTTGAAAATGAAAGAAGGCACTTTAAGAAATGTTCATGCTGCTCTTTTTCATGAATAACAAGGAACCACAAGACTTTTTTATAGCATACAAATCACATTAGTTTTTTTATAGACCTTGTCATCATATTTTATTCAAATCTGTATTCTGACACTCAATGTGGCTGTTTATATACAATATTTTATTTTAAAAAATTAAATGAAAATTTTCTGAATGGACCCTTTTCACATTTCCGAGTTTCTCAGCAGCTGAAATCACCATAGTTGGGTAAACTTAGAGCCCAGTGAATGGGAGAGTACAACAAATCCCTTTTGTACAATCATATTTGCTGAAATAATAAAAGAAAAACTCCACAACGATGTTATTGTCACGATCCCCAGCGATCTAGCCCTTGCAGATCGCTGGAAACACTCACTATCGAACTACAATTCTGCCATCGAACTGCACTACATTTCCTATCAGGCACCTCACTCACACACCAGTTTCGGATCACCACTAATTACGAACACACAACTGGAAGCTCATAATGGACTGATATCTATTTATACACGGCACTTGCACACACACAGGGTCTTTTGCTGTAACATTTCTAAGCGTTCCCTTGTCTTGTCTTGCCGTGCTTTTGAGCATTGCCTTGTTTATGTTGATTTACCACCTGTATCGACCATTTTCCCTGTTAACACGACTATGTTTTTGGATTACCCTTATGTTTCTGTTTGCTCCTGCTTTGACTATTGCCTGCCTGACTTAGAGTTAATAAACTGCATTTGGATCCTCAACTCCGTTGTACCCTGACTCCATGTGTTAAAGTTATAAAGAATTTCATAAAAAGGAAAAAAAAAGTATATATATTTGATATAATACATACTGTACATAAACACGTATAAATGTTCGTATGTTTAAAAAAATATATAAATATTAAAAGCTTTCAAGGATTTTAAGATGCTGATGATCGTTAAACGTCTTGTGAAAAGGGTCCAAAGTGAATGGATAATAGATGTTTTATTCAATGCAAATGCGCAGCATAAACATTTCTCAAAATGTCTACTTTTAGGATTCACAGAACTTATGAAGTCACACGGAACAGCACAAATCAATCTCTGGATGAGTTATTGCTTTGTGCAGCATGTCTGGAGGGTTTCTAACTCCAGATTTAGGTAGCAGTCTTCTCACTTTGGCTCTGCAGGCAATAACAAATCTCAGCCTGGCTGGAATTCCCTCAGCAGAAATAAATCCTGCCTCTCCCCTGAACCTGCCACATGTTAGGAGGAGTGTGTTGAGAACGTTCCTAAAAACAGGAGCTGCCTGTTATCTTCTGGAGGCAGGAATGCTGTAAACACTCATCAGAGTTACGTGCCTTTTTTCTCTTAGCCTGTGATTATCATATGCAAATCTCAGCCATACGTCCTAGCGTGATGGAAACTCTTGAGAAACTGAATGGTCCACTCAGAGTAAAAGAGCTGAGGATAATTATAGATTTGGTGTTGGACTGATGAGAAGGTTTGTCTAACCTCGCCTAGCCAAGTTGACAGGTCGCCGTATGGTGGAGGCTCGCTCCAGAGAGCACGGCTTCATTTCGCCACAGATATAATTGTTGCGGACCTGCAAAAGAGGAAGATAAACAGCAACGGAAAACATTTTCAATGAGAGTAAACGTATATAAGATTCATCTCTGACTGGATGAGCCATACAGTATTCAATGCCTTTTTAAACACATATATTAAATAATAAAATAAGAATGAATGAATGAATGAATGAATGAATGAATGAATGAATGAATGAACAAAGGAACAAATACACAAACAAATAAACAAATGAATGATGAGCCATAATCAAAGCCCTGTTAAACCCAAAAAATAAATAATTAAGAATAAATAAATAAACAAATGAAAAAAAAATAAATAAATGAAAAAATGAATGAATGATGAGCCATACTTAAAGCCCTGTTAAATCCCAGAAAAAAAGATAAATAAATAAATGAACAAATAAATAAATGAACTAATGAATGAACAAGATAATGAATGATTAGCCATGCTTAAAGCCCTGTTAAATCCCCCCCTCAAAATAATAAATAAATGAATGAATGAATAAAAAAATTAAATTACTTTAATGAATCAATGAACAAACTAACAAATAAATAAATAAATAAATGAATAAATGATGAGCCATACCCAAAGTCCTGTTAAACCCAAAAATAAATACTAAAATAAGAATGAATGAATGAATGAATGAATGAAAATAAAATTACTTCAAGGAATGAATGAATGAATGAATGAGCCATACCCAAAGCCCTGTTAAACCCAAAAAATAAATAAATGAATGAATAAATAAATGAACAAATAAATAAATAAATAAATGAACGAATGAATGAATGATGAGCCATACCCAAAGTTAAACCCAAAAAATAAATACTAAAATAAAAATGAATGAATGAATGAATGAATGAAAATAAAATTACTTCAAGGAATAAATGACTGAATAAAAGAATGAGCCATACCCAAAGCCCTGTTAAACCCAAACAATTAATAAATGAATGAACAAATAAATAAATACGTAAACTAACAAATGAATGATGAACCATACCCAAAGTTCTGTCAAACCCAAAAAATAAATAATAAAATAAGAAGGAATGAATGAATGAATGAACGAACGAATGAATGAAAATAAAATGGCAAGGAATGAACAAACGAATGAACTAATGAATAAATATATGAATGTATGATGAGACATACTCAAAGCCCGGTTAAACCCAAAAATAAATAAAACATTTATTCTAAAATAAGATTAAATAGTATATGGTAGCCATTATATGATACATGGATGCCATCTCACCTGGTGTGGCCGCACACAGTTTGAATTCAGGTTTGGATATCGAGTTCCAGGGTCTATGGTGTACAAATCAAAGTTCTTGGCAATGTTTTCAGGTGTTGTCTGAGGTAGCAATCGGTACAGACTCTCCCTAGAAAAGAACAACAACATAAAAAAGCTGTTATTATTGAACCTACAGCATTAAATGGGTCATGAAACATTAATGAAATGAATTACATCGTTATCTCTAAAAATAATGTTTGTGTGTATTTATGTACATTTTGATTTCAAAATATTAACATAAAGACTCCCACCATTGCTATTTGTTACTGTCTTTACCTCCTGAATCATACATTCATCTTCAATTATCATAAAATAGCCTAATATTTATCTTTTTGTGTGTATTTAATTAAAAGTTAAGTAAACATTTGCTTTTTTATTTTACTTTAAAACACTGATTTAAAAAAAAAGCACATGGCTTTCTCCAAGTGATGTCACTTCCTCTGTTGGGAAAATCTGGAAGGCATTTCCTCATGTAATTATTCTTCTGTCATTAATTTGCACAAGATGCTTAGGATATACCAATAGCATATTAATAATGTGTCAACTCTGTTATTGAGATATTTCAGTCAAATTCTCATTCACCTTTAAAAAACAATAATATGATGAAAATACATACTGTAACGCCTTGGTGGCGAATGGTGACAGAACGAGACGGAGAATGATAAACATTACAAAACGGATTTATTAAACACTTACGGGGAACAGATACTGGATGCGGGAAGACAGGACGAGACAACCACACGAATCAAACAAACCAAAATACCGGACAACAATGGACACAGACGAAAGGGTATAAATAGATGGGGGATGATTAGACTAATCACACACAAGGGATGAACACAGGTGGAACAGATTGACATTGACGGGAAGAGAACAAAGAAAGCACATGATGAAAACAAATGACGACACGGACGAACACTGACACATACATGCTATTTGATATAAGTTTTGATGTTAGCATCTTGAAAGAACAAAAAAGTACTGAATAGTTGAAAATGTCAACTCTGTTAGTGTTTATATTATATATATATATATATATATATAAATCTCTATAACATTTTAAGAGGACCTCAGGGAATATTACAAAATAATACATAAAAAAGCAGTTAATGATTCCTTTTATACTAATAAATATTAATTATATTCCCATGTTAATTCATTTAATCATTTGAATATGAACCACTAATATACTAGTTATAAATAAAAACATGTTTCAGAGTTTCTTTTTCAGAGACCCTTAGTATGTGGTTTCTTTTTCAGAGATTCTTTGTATATGAGCCTGGTTTCACTCAAGGTTTTCACCTTATCTTTCTTCCATTGGTGAAGTTTGTTCCTTACCACTGTCGCCACTGGCTTGCTTGGTTTGGGACTTGTGGAGCTGCGCATCGATGGATTTGATCTTCAGTTTTTGGACTTTCAGCAGTGAAAATTAAACCACGCTGAACTGAACTGAACTGAACTGAACTTCAATTCAATTCAATTCAATTCAATTCAATTCAAGTTTATTTATATAGCCCTTTTTACAATGTAGATTGTGTCAAAGCAGCTTAACATGTTCTATTAAAGTCCAGATTTCAAAGTTCAGTTTAGTTTAGTTCAGTGTGGTTTAAGTTTCACTGATGAAAGTTCAAATACTGAAGAGCAAATCCACCGAAGCGCAGCTCCACAAGTCCCGAACAACTCTGAAAACTGGACTGACAATTTCAATTTACTAGAACTTCTATGTTAAGCTGCTTTGACACAATCTACATTACAATCTACACAATCTTTTGAAAATCTACATTATAAAAGCGCTATAGAAATAAAGACGACAGATGTGCATTTACTGTTTGCTAATGCAATTTTGACCTTCACTGACCTCTCTGCCAGCACCTCCAGTGGATTTCTGCCCTGAGACCAACTTTTCACCATCCAAGCCGTGTCAAAGGCTGCCAGGAAGCCTCGAGCACAGCCTGTCCCCATTGGCCAGAAGGGCTACAGTGAAAGAGACAACCACAAAATATGTCATCAGTCATCATGTCCACAATCATAAATATATACAGCAGGTAAAATAAGTATTGAACACATCATGATTTTTCCTGGTAAAAAAATATTCCCAAAGCAGCTGCTGACATGAAATTGACCCAGATTGTTGGTAAATACCCAAACAATTCAAACACAAATAAAACAAAACAAAAATGTGAATAATTAGTTGTGTAATAACACTGGAATGACACATGGAGAACATACTGAACTACTGAAATGTATTTAATAGTTTGTATAAAAGGCTTTGTTGGTAATGACAGCTTCTTGTATGAAAATGGAGTCGCATGCATTGCTCAGGTGTGATGGATCAATACTTTTTTACATACTCTATACATGAGTATAGAAGAATGATGATAAGGACTGAATCACCTCAAGAAGACTGTCTCCCACTAGAGCCACCAGCACACTATGACCAAACCTCTCCCTGACCAGAGCGGCGTTTTCGGATGCGTACATGCTGGTGAAGTCGAACATGGCCACGTCCGGCTGAGCGCAGTGGTTCATGGCGTAGTCCAACGTGGGCAGCTGGTAGTGTGTGGCGTAGTCGGCTGCCTCTCGTGCGTACACCAGCAAAGCCTCTTGGTTTACATTCTCACTGTTCAGCAGTGCCTCAGTATCGATATAATCCTAGTCGACACAAACCAAAAATCTGTTAACACAACAATCGAAATGTCTGCTCAAGGTATCTAAGCAGTCATAGCTGGTTCTGTGACTGCTGTATGTTGCTGTGAGGCGACAGTGCTAACCACTGAGCCACCATGCCGCCAATAATAAATATAACATTTTAAAATTATACATATACAAATTAAATAAAAAAAAATTGATTTGCTTAATTTTTGTTTAAAGAAAAGGAACTCTTAAAACTAATACTATTCAAATGAGGATTTTAGTGAGGACTGTCATGCGATTCCTCACATTTAGTTCCAGCACTCTTGACTCACCGTCTGAATCAGATCAACACAGACTGTGCCAACACTAATGTGCGTCAAAGAACTGAGAGTACCGGAGAGTGTTTGTGATAAATATGTGTTCCCTGAGGCTGCTTATAAGCCTTTGGACTCACTGTTGTGTTTTAAAGGTGTCTGATCAGTCTGTCGAGCAGAAATCTAAGATAAAGCAAAAAACTCACATGAATGATGACGCCCTTGTCCAATAGACTTTGCTTCTTAGCTGTCATGACAAAGTAGTGTGTGTTGTCTTTGTAGTAAACAATGTTCTCTAGATCAATCCCTGCAAAAGAGACAAAATCATGATCGTATATTAGAGATACGAAACTAGGAAAAAGTGATACTTATACAATATATTGCAATGTGACCGTTTCACCAGATTTTTTTTTTCACTAATGATGAATGATTCTAGTTGTATTAATCTGTATGGATGTAAAAAGAAAATACACTTAGAAATTAAGTGTAAAACCCCTTAGAGCTAACAGATTTGGCAAAAGCTTGAATAATCTGGGTGTTCATACCAACATTACAAAAACCAAATCAAACTGTAAAGTGAGTTATTATTATTATTATTATTATTATTATTATTGTTATTATTATTATTATTATTGTTGTTGTTATTAATATTGTTATTATTATTATTATTATTATTATTATTATTATTATTATTATTGTTATTAATATTGTTATTATTATTATTATTATTATTATTATTATTATTATTATTATTATTGTTATTATTATTGTTATTGTTATTATTATTATTATTATTATTATTATTATTATTATTATTATTTTTACTTTTATTATTATTATTATTACTGTTACCATTATTATTATTATTTCACTGTTATCATTATTAATAATTTATTGTTATTATTATTATTACTGTTGTTGTTGTTGTTGTTGTTATTATGATTATTGTTACTATTATGTTTTTATTAATAATAGTAGTAGTATTCTATTGTTTTATCCATTTCATATACAAGCAAAACAATAACAAAATAATAGCTTTTCATTTTATTGTGGTATAATAAATTAATTAAATTGAATTAAATATATAATTTTCAAACACATTAAATCAAACTGTAAAGTGACTTTTAAAGTTACTATTATTATTTTACTGTTATTATTATTATTATTATTATTATTATTAT
>CAIGQW010053650.1:3372098-3385397 GCA_903798125.1 Danio choprae | reverse complement strand
TATTATTATTATTATTATTATTATTATTATTATTATTATTATTATTACTAATGTTAATATTATTATTATTAGTATTATTATTATTAATAGTCATAGTATTACTCTATTATACATTGTTTTATCCATTTCATAAACAAACAAAACAACAACAAGATTATTTTAATAATTTTATTGCGGTATAATAACGCAATTTCATTAATTTAATTAAATATATAATTTAAAAAGTGTAAAAAATGACATTGTAATAATAGGACTGTTCTATAAAATAGTAATATTCATTCATTCATTCTCATTTCGGCTTAGTCCCTTTATTAATCTGGGGTCGCCACAGCAGAATGAACCGCCAACTTATCCAGCATATGTTTTATGCAGCGGATGCCCTTCCAGCCGCAACCCATCTCTGGGAAACATCCATACACACGCATTCACACACAAACACTACGGACAATTTAGTCTACCCAATTCACCTGTACCGCATGTCTTTGGACTTGTGGGGGAAACCGGAGCACCCGGAGGAAACCCACGCCAACACAGGGAGAACATGCAAACTACACACAGAAACGCCAACTGACCCAGCCGAGGCTCGAACAAGCGACCTTCTTGCTGTGAGGCGATCGTGCTACCCACTGCGCCACTGTGAGGCCCCAAAATAGTAATATTTACATTTTAATGAATTTTTAAATGGGAAAACTTCAAGCTTTTATTTTGACGATGGCATCAAATACAGGCATCATGAACTAAATGTGTGAATTGTGTTCAACTCTGGAATCAATACCACTTATATTACTTAATTAAATCTCATTCTGCGCAATTTGAAAATCATATAATAAGTAATTCCACAATATTAATTTTATTTCAATATAAGCACTCATATCGTGCATGAATCCGCAATAGAGATTCTCATCAATAAAATCTTAATACCTTTAATAGGACAAAATGAGTCTCTTGAGGTCAGTGTGAGTTTAAGACAGGATTTTGAAGGAATTCCATTTCAAAGGGCTACGAGTTACAACAGGTATACAAAAGCATATGTATGTGTTAGAAGGGAGGAAGCCCGTAATCCCCTGGAGGATAAACATTTACATGTCAAATCAGAGCAAGAGAATGATAACTGAAATCTGGCTGCTCATAACAGCAGATAACACTGACACGGAAAGAGGTAAAAGTACATTGCTGAGATGGTTAGGGGATATTCCTTTATTATAGTTCAGACTAATGCGGTGGTATTTTTGGTGGCTAATGTGGTGTGCTTTGCTCACCGGTTTCCTGTCTGAGATCCTGAAAGAATTTTTGGTTGAAGATGAAGGCGACTCCGCTTATCTCCTCCACCTTCGCCTCAGCAGTGGTGTTTCTGTTGGTAAAGTTTGCTGTAATGGCGATGGCCAGTTTGCCACGAAACTCCTTCCTCCTGAACCCTGGGAAAGAGAAGAAGGGCAAGGATGAGGAAGATAAAATGACTTAAAATATGTCACTTGAGTCTGTGTGATCTATTGATGTCTGCGCTGTAAAGAATTGCTGTAAATTCACAGCATTACTGGCAATTTTGGTTGCCAGTAATACTGTAAAATTTACAAGTGCACTGTAAATTAGCAATTACAATAGAAATTACAAAACACATTAAAAACTGGAAGGATAGTGGAGAACTGTCATCTTTGAGGATGAAATGTGGTCAGAAAAACTTGAATGATCAATATACTGAATGACCTGGTTATTGCATTAATTCGATCAGGTTATTCTTTCTTGATGACATGGGCATAATCCAAGATGATAATGCCCATGATTCACCGGGCTGAAATTGTGAGAGTGGTCCAGGGAGAGTGAGACATAATTTTTTTCATGGATTGGCTACCACAGAATCCAGACCTTAACCCTATTGAGAATCTAGAGGATATGCTGGAGAAGACTTTGTAGCAGCGTTATTCATTCATTCAATCATTCATTCATTAATTCAATTTCCTTCGGCTTAGTCCCTTATTCATCAGGGGTCGCCACAGTGGAACAAACCGCCAACTATTCCAGCATGTTTCACGCAGCGGATACTCTTCCAGCTGCAACCCAGGACTGAAAAACACCCATACCCTCCCACAGTCACACACACTTATATACTACGGCCAATTTAGTCCATCCAATTCACCTATACTGCATGTCTTTGGACTGTAGGGGAAACCGGAGTACCTGGAGGAAACCCACGCAAACATGTGGAGAACATGTAAACTTCACACAGAAATGCCAACTGGCCCAGTCGGGACTCAAAACAGCAACCTTCTTGCTGTGAGGCGACAGTACTAACCACTGAGCTGCCATGACGCCTGTAGCAGCGTTATTACTCCCAAAATTATTGCAAGTCTGGATGAGAATAAATGTGCCACAATCAAAGCTAAATGTGGTCCAACAAAACATTAAAGTTTGTGACTTTTCTTTCTTGAAAGGGCAGTGTATATATACTGTTTATAGACCAACAAAACAATTCCTTTTTAGTTTAGTTTTTTGCAATTGAACTGATCGATCATTTACTCACCCTTCATTTGTTCAAAACCTGTTTAAGCTTCTTTCTTCTATTGAACACAAAAAGACGATATTTTGAGGTGAACTAACCCTTTAAACGGCACCCATTTTACCTCTTTTTCAAGATTTAATAGAAGTCTTTTGTGTCTCCAGAATGTGTCTGCAAAGTTTCAGCTCAAAACACCCATCAGATTATTTATTATACCCTTCAGAATATTGGAATTTCTGCTCTGAACAACCATGTAGCTAATTTTGTGGCCTGTGCCTTTAATGCTAGTTCTCCCCGCCCACCGTTCCCATGTGCCTGTCAGTGTGCCTCCGTCTCCACCTCGGCTGCGTCAGATAACAGACAAGCAGATCTCATGTAACGTTTGTGAAAAATACTACAGTAAGAACTTTCCCAATGATTATTTGATGTATTTGTTGAGGAGTTAATTCAAGCCTTTCTGCGACGAGTCAAACATGCAGCAGAGACACATACACACAGCGGACACACACACAGCGCGCATGTTTAACCTTGCACTGTTTTTGCACGCAAATGTGACTGAATACACGTTAATATATACTGCTGTATTGATATCCGTTATGTTAATGTAGAAAATAAACCTGATTTAACGTCCACAAACCGGGATTGAAGCATCTTCTTTTATAATTGTACTGACACGCGGCTGTGGTGATAAAGTAAAGCTGAATTAAATCGCTGTACTTCATTACAAACATGAACTGTTTTAAAAACATTTTAAACTTGTAAAACTCATTCTTGATCACATTTGATGACAATTGATGATCACAGCGAGCTGAACAAATACTTTAATCCCGGTTGCTTTGCACACGTCCTGTCTTGTTGATATGATTATACGCGTTACCACAGAGACATGTTAATACGCGGCTGTCAATCAATTCGGTGGGTGGGGAAACCACACTCCTACGTCACGTTGTGGTCGGCCTCAACATGGGAGGGATTTGGATACTATTTTAACGTCAGGAAATTTAAAAATACTATTGTGTTTACTATGACTGTGGACACACTATACCTACACACAGTTCTGTCCAAACAGCTTACAAAAGATGATTTTCATCATAGGTGCCCTTTAAGTGTCTGTGTTGACACTGCATTTGAGGTTGAGTTATGAAAACAGAAGGAACAAAGTGGTGAAATGCATTTAAAGTGATTGCAAATAAGACCATCCTTGCCTGGCAAATTTCAACAAAAAAATGGCACATTCTGTTCAGTTTCATGGGCGTTGAGTGGGCTGAATTAGGAATTGGCTCTACTTTTTCATTCTCCAAAATAACTTATGAAAGTCCACAGAGCTCCTCTAAAAAACACACAAACACACATTTGATTGGGATCCAGAACTGCTACATTACCGCCGTGTTGTTAACTCACTAAGACATCAGCTCCAGTCTTCGTCATCTGCGCTACTCGTTCCAAATGCTGCTTGCCCTGCCTCAGATTGGGATAAATTTAACTTTCCCTAGACGTCCTTGAGCTAACTCGCTTAATGTCCAAAACAAGCTTGGTTTCTTTTTTTTTTTCCGCGAAATTACTCATTATTGGGCGATGAGCTAACATCCCATATTTTGCACAAATGGCCTTTTTTGGAAAAAGCATCTGATTAGGGATACATGCAAAGATGATGAATCTAAGAAACAGAGTCCAACAAGCACACATCACAGCTGAAAAGTGTTGAGAGCCCCTCAAGAGCAAGCGCTGACCTCATATGTAATGGTGGGCGGCTGGTGACATCATACAGTATCGTTTTACACAGCAGAGCTCAATTTTTATGGCTTAATAACCTCCTTGAACGAAACAATCCATTCCTGGGATTTCAGCCAAGAGCACGGGCCAAATTCGAAGGATTGCTGGGGTTGTTTTAATGATAGGAAGAGCATAAGAAAGAGACGTTTTTAGTTATGTCTGCAAAAGTTTTGTTAGTGGTGTTAAAAGATGGCATCAGATTTAGCTTTCATAAAGGAAATGGCTTTAGAAAAGATGGCTTTAGCCTTAGAAAAGATAGCTTCAGATTTAGCTTTATCAGATAAAGTTAAACTATACTCCATCCTAGGAGATTTATGTCTAAATTTGTGTTAAATGTCGACAAGGAGTAAATGTGCTTCTCCTTTCACTATTTTGGGATTTCTCAGAAGTGTAACTCATTATAAATGCAACTACTCTTTGCAGTTCTCTCTGCATTGATTATCGGTTGAAGCTCGGATCAAGTTCAAATCACTGATGCTTGCTTACAGGACAGCCACTGGCACTGCAACCTCTTACCTCCACCTGCTCCTGAAGGTGTATATGCCCTCCAGGAGCCTCCGGTCGGGGTGTGAGCACCGCCTTGTGGTACCATCACAGAGAGGCTATAAGTCACTTTCCAAAACCTTTTCATTCAATGTTCCATGCTGGTGGAATTATCTTTCCATTACTACTCGGACTGCAGATACACTGGTATCCTTCAAACGACAACTAAAAACTCATCTCTTCCAAAAACACCTGAACCCCGGTGAAGAATACCAAAACCACCTATAAAAGCACTTTCTCTCTCTCTTTCTCCCTACTCTAGCACTAAATTCTCTGAGCACAAACCAGTTACTTTGAATAACTAGCACTTCTTGTGTGTATTGCCTCTTCTTGTTAAATCGCTGAATACCTCCTCAATTGTAAGTCGCTTTGGACAAAAGCGTCTGCTACATTACTAAACTTAAAATGTACTCTTAAAAACAAACTTTTTACTCTAACTGCAAAAAAAAGCAACAACAAACACACTAGAAAGGCGTCATGGTGGCGCAGTGGTTAGCATGACCACCTCACAGCAAGAAGGTCGCTGGTTCGAGCCCCGGCTGGGTCAGTTGGCATTTCTGTGTTCAGGATTCTCACAGAAATCAGTCAAGTTTGGTGAAGGAAAAATCATGGTTTGGGGTTACATTCAGTATGGGGCGTGCAAGAGATCTGCAGAGTGGATGGCAACATCAACAGCCTGAGGTATCAAGACATTTAGGCGACAAGACTTTTGTCTGCTAGTGTACTCTAAAAAATGCTAGGTTGTTGTAACCTACCATTGGGTCAAATATGGACAAACCCAATGTTGGGTTAATTTTTTTCAGTTTTAAAACTTTTAATGTTTGAGTTTTCTCATTTTTGACCAAACATTGGGTTACAACAACCCAGCATTTTTTTAGAGTGCAATGTTATAATTTGACATTACATTTTAAACAACTAATATATTATATACATTTGTGATGTTCATGACTGCGAAAACCTGTCATTACAGTGTATAAAAGTGTCCATTATGTTATTTGAAAGCATATATGTCATGCTATTTTCATATGCATGCTATCATATTTAAGGCAGGTACAATTTTAGTTACCGCTAGAACAGTTTGTAATCATAGAGCAAAGATTATTATAGCCTCTTAGTTACTGTGCAAACAGCAGATGTGTGTTTATTTTAGTGTGCGTAATACATGTAATTCAGTACGCCATACAGATTCCCAATTTTATTCACATGAGAATTTGTTTTAAATGGCGACCGAGCAAAAATTGCATCATCCTCAGTCATCTGAGTTCATACCTTCTAAAGAATTTCTTCTTCCATCGGCTCCCACCACCACATCAAAGTCGAAGTTGGCCACAGGGTGATCGGCAGGCCGAATCTCTGCCCTCCAGCCCGGCCCTACACAAAAACATGCATTCAGTCCATGACTAATCACAAAGGATAGAGACAGAGATAGATCTACAGAACTTAGAAATGAAATGAAAAGAACATGTCGTGTTTTTCAGATGTTTCTACTAAAATAAAAATGACCTATAATCTATATTTCAGAAAAGACTCAATATGTCTGTGCTAAGACTTGGCAGGATGTCAACATCTGGAAAAATACCTTATAAAATTAAAGCTACCTCATCGAATTCTCCAAAGACTTAATTATCTGATCTGCTACACAAAATCATTTGTAGCTTTATTAATGTACACAGACAACTGATTTATTTGCTTCTACTTTTGTCACTAAAATGTTTTTGCCATTCTAGAAAATGATTGCACACTTAATCTTAAAGGAGTAGTTCACCCAAAAACACAATCTCTGTCATCATTTATTCCCCCTTTGCTTGTTCACAATGTATTTGAGTTTCTTTCTTCTGTTGAACACAGAATAAGTTGTGTTGAAAGATGCTAGTTGCATCGCCTCAAAGCATGAAGGTCGCTGGTTCGAGCCTCGGCTGGGTCAGTTGACATTTCTGTGTGGAGTTTGCGTGTTCTCCCCATGTTGGCGTGGGTTCCCCCACAAGTCCAAAGACATGCGGTATAGGTGAATTGGGTAGGCTAAATTGTCTGTAGTGTATGTGTGTGAATAAGTGTGTATGGATGTTTCCCAGTGATGGGTTGCAGCTGGAAGGGCATCCGCTACGTAAAACATATGCTGGATAAGTTGGCGGTTCATTCCGCTGTAGCGACCCCAGATTAATAAAGGGACTAAGCCGAAATGAGAATGAAGGAATGAATGATGCTGGTTGCTGGCACCCATTGACTTCTATAGTATTTTTTTTCCTACTATGGTAGTTGATGGGTGCCATCAACCAGCATTTTTCACAATATCTTCTTTTCATCTTCTTTCAAAGATTTAAAACCACATAATAAAGAGTAAATAGTGAGGTAAATTTCAGTTTTGGGTGAACTATCCCTTTAAAGTCAGAATGAGATGGAAGTTGAGATTGTAATTTGTTTTGTTATTGTCACATCTGAGAGTAAATGATAGAGCTGCACGATTAATCGAAAAAAGATCGCGATCTCAATTCGACCCTACACACGATCTTAATTCAGCTTTTCTACGATTTAGCCAATTTTATTTTCACGGTCAGGAGAGAAGCGTAAAGGCGGTCGCACAAGTTTGTTCAGTTTGTTGCAAAATTAACTCAAAGTTATGGCAGCCATGACATGAGGGTACTCGGCAGTGAAAGTGAAACTTAAACTGTGCACATCATTTAAATGATCATATCACATTTTAAAGTTATGGTTACGACAAGTATTTGATATGTTTTTTCTTTCATAGCGAACATTTATTCATTTTATTTCGGCTTAGTCACTTTATTAATCTGGGGTCGCCACAGCCAAATGAACCGCCAACTTATCCAGCATATGTTTTACATAGTGGATGCTCTTCCAGCTGCAACTCATCACTGGGAAACACACACACTCATTCACACACATACACAATGGACAATTTAGCTTACCCAATTCACCTATAGTGTATGTGTTTGGACTGTGGGGAAAAAAACGAGCACCCGGAGGAAACCCACGCCAACATGGGGAGAACATGCAAACTCCACACAGAAATGCCAACTGACCCAGCCGAGGCTCAAACCAGCGACCTTCTTGCTGTGAGGCGATCGTGCCACCCACTGCGCCACCGTGTTGCCCATAGTGAACACAAAGTGTTGAAAATAAAATGAAAATAAATGTTTACTGGGTCAGTATAACTACTCTAGCCTATATAATGTTGAATATAATGCAAGAGGGAATCTGATAATGATAAATGTCTCGTTTTACCAGTGAAAAAAATGGTCTAATAATGTTCTCACAAATGACGAGCATATGTCTCAAACATAATAATTCAACTTCAGAATTATGAATAGTTGCATTCTGATGTCATCACTTTACTTCACTTTACTGCATTAACAACCAGGACCTATTTAAAGTTATTCCAAGACTATACAAAATATAGCATTTTAACCAACAGTAGAGCTACACATAGGCCTAATATTATTAGTGTTGTTTTATCATGTTTGAGAAATAACAATAATAATAGGCTACTCATATTAACCTTTATTTTACATCTACAGAATCAAGAGAAAATCGTGATCTTGATTTTAAGCAACAAAAAAAAATTGTGATTCTCTTTTTAGCCAGAATTGTGCAGCCCGAGTAAATGATGAGGTCAGTTTCATTTTTTTGTATTAATTGTTTTATCGTTGAATGAAACAGAAGTTGAAATTGCTGTTTTTTTTCCTCACTGTGATGTACATCTGAGTGAAACCAAAAAGTAGGGCGGGTTTTTTACTTCGTCCTTTAGGAATAAATTGTATTATTGGACGTTAGGCGTTGCAAACGAAATGAAACCAGGTTTACAGTTTTTGCAGTATGCATATAATGCATATAAACATATTTCAGTCCTACTTAAGTGGGTCAGAAAAGTTCAACTAACTATTTAACAACTTTAAACAATAATACATTTTCATTTTAATTACAATAAAATGCAATTACTTTAAGTATCTAAAAATATGTTACATTTAGTTGGAAGTACTCAAAAATATTTCCCACTTGTAGTCCACCCAGATTATTATTGTTTTCTTTCTTACATTTCTGCTTTCTGTGGAACACACACACACACACACACACACACACACACACACACACACACACACACACACACACACACACACACACACACACACACACACACACACACACAAAATATATATTCTGGAGAATGCTTGACAGTTTTGGTTCCCATTTACTTCCATTGTTTTTCGTCCAAACAAATCTTATACAAATAAGCCAGTATGAACCGAATCTGTTTGGTCCCCAACACATTTAAAACATCTGCTTATATGTTCAACACAAGAATGAAAGTCATCAGATCTGGAACATACAGTACAGTAAATGATGACCGAATTCTCATTTTTGTGTAAACAATCCTTTCAAGGATCCCAAACTATTAAAGAGATATATTGGAGCAATATTTTATTTTCCTTTATGGGGAGGACAGTAGCTGGGTGGAGCAATAGCAGAATAAATACAAATTAATATCAAATATGTCACCCAAAATCCCTTCTGAGGATCTGTTCTTATTGTAAGTGAACCATGGGTTGTTTTAAATGAAAATATTCTTCTAAATGGAAACATTTTTCTAACAGCCACATATTTCGACAAGACCAGGTACTGTTATTCATGTAAGCGTTATGCAATCTTGCCCGGCGCGCTAAGCATTCCAAAAACATATAGTCACAGCAAGTCACTCAACTATTAAACCAACCACCAATGTCAAAAGTTTATAGTGTGACTTCAAGCTAAATACACCAAGACTGTCTAACAAATTCAAGTCAGACCCTCCAGGATTTCATGTTTCTGTGATCGCTGAATTTAGCACAAATACAAGCAAAGGTTTGTTTTTCGGAGAATGCAATTTCTTTCAGTTGCCACAGATTTCCCGCATATTTTGGCCAGTCAAGACACTGTTTAAATTCACCCTTTACTGCATAGTGCCATGTGCATAATTGTATGTTCAAAAACTTTATAGTATTTACGAATAGAATATGTGTGCAACGCCTCAAGTTCTCAATACATGCTTCTCTTCTGGTGTGTGATCTGCGTTGAGTGACGTTATCGGAAAGCCTGTTTAAACTAGGCCACTAGGTTGAATTAGCTTGGAGTTTTTTGATTTAATGAATAAAATTAAATTAAATTAAATTAAATTAAATTAAATTAAATTAAATTAAATTAAATAAACAAAAAATCATTAAAATAAATAAAAATAAATGAATGAATAAAATAATTTAATTAAATTAAATTAAATAAGAAAAGAAATTAATAATGAAAAATAATGAATAAAACAATTAATAAAAATAAAATAAAATTAAACAAAACAAAATAAAAATTCATTAAATTAAATTAAATTAAATTAAACAAAACAAAACTAAACTAAAAAAACAAAAATATAATACAATTTTAAATAAAATAAATTTAAATTAAATTAAACATTATTATCAGTTTATTTAAAATCAAAATATCAATCATGCTTCATTTTATTTCCAAAGAAATATGGCTGGTGACTTGAGGAAATGTAACGTATTTTATTCAAAATAATAGAAATTATGAATATTATCATTATTATTACTACTACTATTTAACCTAACAAAAATATTACAAAATTAATATTCAAGTTCTTTTGTTTCTTTTCTCTTGTATCAATTACTAAACTTCTATATACTTTATATATGCGTCTGTTGTCATAAGCATAGCCTTTTCTCTCCCTTTCTCTTTCACTCTCTCTCTCTCACACACACACATAAGCACATACACTCTGTATCTTTCCATCAACATGCTCAAACAGCCGTCAAACAACATTTCATTCATTTTCCTTTGGCTTAGTCCTTTTATTCATCAGGTACTGGCAAACATCCATATACACTCATTCACACTCATACACTACAGACAATTTAGTGTATTCAGTTCACCTATACCGCATGTCTTTGGACTGTGGGTGAAACCGGAGCACCCAAAAAAAACCCACCCCAACACGGGGAGAACATGCAAACTCCACACAGAAATGCCAACTGACCCAGCCTGGACTCAAACTAGCGAGTCTTCTAGCTGTGAGGCGACAGTACTAACCACTAAGCCATCGTGTCGCCCCGACTTATCATTTATTTTCAATCAATTGATATAATTTTCAAATATTATATAGCAGGTTTTAGAGTTAAAATCTGTTTCTTTTATATAAGAATATTACAAAGATCAAAGATTACCAATGTCAAAAAATTTATAATAAATTAAGATGTGTAAATTAGTGTGTAAATTAGTGGAGGAGGCCTCGGGCATATCCCAGGACACGCTGGAGGAACTATGCCTCTTGGCTGGCCTGGGAATGCCTTGGAATCCCCCTGGAGGAACTGGAGGAAGTGTCTGGGGAGAGGGAAGTCTGGGTTTCTCTCCTAAGACTGCTGCCCCTGTGACCCAGCCCCGGAAAAGCGGTTGAAAATGAATGAAAAATGAATGAATAAAATTTTTACTTGAACCGCAAGGTACTGTTATTCATGTAAGCATTATGCAATCTTGCCCGATGCATTATGCAATCTAAAATCATACAGTATAGTCATAGTATCACAGCAAGTCGCCAACAGCAAATCCAATGTCAAAAGTTTATATCATGACTTCAAGCTAAATAAACCAACACTCTAACAAATACAACTTGAGATTTTTACTTGATCCACGAGTATCGTCTCAAGGCCACAGTACAAGGTCGCAGCAATCACACATTCTGAATTTAGAAAGCTCTCGTGTTTTTATCAGCCCGCTGTCACTGCTGTTGAAGAGAGAGCGATAGATTGCTAATGGTCTAGCGGAGAAGCTTACGCAATGTTATTCTTTCATAGATGACCAAAGCGGCCACATATGGAAACACTGCGGGCCTGGACCTATGAGATCTGTTTCTAATTATCATGATCAGCTAATTGTTTCTCAGTTTCTCTGATCTTTAGAAATCTTGTGAAATGAGATAGCGAAGTCGTGTGTTAGCGAGCCGACGCTATGCATGCTATGCAGTCGTAAAATGACAGGAGGGGAGAGTAGAAGTGGATCTGAACGCTTTACCGCGGGTATTAAAATGGCATTAACGGCTCTGCAGGTGTTGTTTGGTTGTCAAGGAAACAGCTATCATAGTGAATACATCATCCCGTCTTTCTGAAATAACAGAATGACCCTGAAAACCTTAGAGAGGGAGCCAAAGAAAATGCTGGATGACAGATGAACACAGATTAGCCAAAAAGAGTAAAAACAACATTTCAAGCCTCATTATAAGGGTGACACAGTGGCTCAGTGGTTAGCACTGTCGCCTCACAGCAACAAGGTTGCTGGTTTGAGTCCCGGCTGGGTCAGTTGGCATTTCTGTGTGGAGTTTGCATGTTCTCCCTGTGTTGGCGTGGCTTTCCTCCGGGTGCTTCGGTTTCCCCCACAGTCCAAAGAGATGCGCTATAGGTGAATTGAATAAACTAAATTGGCCGCAGTATATGTGTCTGAATGAGAGTGTATGGATGTTTCCCAGTACTGGGTTGCAGCCTCAAGGGCATCCGCTGTGTAAAACATATGCTGGATAATTTGGCGGTTCATTCCGCTGTGGCGACCCCTGATAAATAAAGGGACTAAGCCAAAGGAAAATGAATGAATGAGCTTCATTATAAACATATGGCATATAAAAGTGAATTAATCAAATGGGTTGAGTATATAAACTTACATGGGTACACTCAACTCATCTGCTTGTTTAAACTACTTATTTAAAATGAGTTGAAACAACACAAATCTTAATTTTTTTGGCTACAACTTAATTGTCTTATGTGTTAATTGTCTTAAATTTGTAAAAATGATTAAGCTGGAGGAGTTGTGTGAAACCCAGCATTTTTTTTACAGTGTATAATCAGACATTTTTGCTCATTCAGTTATAAGTTGATAAATTCATTCATTCATTTTCCTTCAGCTTAGTCCCTTATTTATTAGGGGCCGCCATGAACCGCCAACTATTCCAGCATATGTTTTACGCAGAGGATGCCCTTCTAGCCACAACCCAGCAAGGCAAATTGCTCAACTTAAATTGAGTCACCTACAATACTTGGGTTAAAGATTGAGTAAACTCAAAATAAAAAAAAGCTGTGCAGCAAGATGCTTTACAATTTTAAGTTGAGTCAACTTTTTATTTCCTACAATGTACTGACCTTAAAAATTATTTTAAAAAAATTTTAAATTCCTTGCTCTGCTAATCATCACTTGGGAAATATTGAAAAAAAATTTCACAGGACGGCTAATCGTTTTGACTTCAACTGTATATGCAAATATAAATGTGAATGTATAAATCATGACAGTACATTTTACATTGAAATTTACATTTAAGAAGCTAAAATATAAAATTGTTTATTAAGTGTTTCAAAATTGTTGCATAATTCCCACATTTTCAGATGTGTTATTTGATCTTTCTTGTGACATTTGTATGACAGAATGTGTGAAACAGCAATAAAGTAGTTAAA
>CAIGQW010053650.1:3345339-3361713 GCA_903798125.1 Danio choprae | reverse complement strand
AAATCTATCTACAAAGCTATCTATATATAAAAGGTATGGAGCAAGTCCGGGGTCATTACTTTTGGGTGAACTACACCTTTATTATACAAACAGAAAATATGGGAAATATGTACACAATATTCAGTACAATACACATATAGTCAGAACAACATCACTTTTGAAATCAAAAGTCTAGCAACAAAAGTGTGACCTCTTTTGAGAGCTAAAGTGGCAATGTGCCGCTTTATTTTTTCTATTTGGGGTGGCATAAAGCCATGTAATAAGCAATTATTTCTGTATAAATTATACTACATTATACTAGTCAATTATACTAGTGTGTGTGTGTGTGTGTGTGTGTGTGTGTGTGTGTGTGCGTGCGTGCGTGCGTGTGTGCGTGTCTGCATCTGAGAGTTCCAAATATACAAAATGTCAATGTTTAAGCATTGAATAAGCATGAGTATTTGTAATTAACAGGGTTGAATGAACCAGCAGGACTGTGTGTGTGTGTATTTGTGAGCAATCGGGATGAATTTCACCATATGCTCTAAGAAAGAAAAGAGCAAATTCTGTCTCTAGGGTGTTTTTTAAAAGAACAGGATTGAAAGTATCAATAAGACTGTATGCGTTTGTGAGTATATGTATGTGAGCAACATTTGAAAGTAAAAATAGAAATTGTGTACTTGAACCTCTCAACCTGCACCCCATTTTTGAGCATTTTCCAAAAAATGACACCCAAATAAAAATGTCTGTAGCTCTTGAACACTGTGGTCTATGTTCACAAGTCTGGTTTTGTTTAAAACTAGACATTTGCTCCAAATAACTCAAAGTAGTATAGAAACAGAGTTAAACATGGTAAAATATAGGTGAAAGTGAACCAAAATTACTTTACAAATTAAAAGCTATACCACCTGACAAAAGTCTTGTCGTCAATCCCAGTTGTAAGAGCAGCAAATAATAACTTGACTTCTAGTTGGTCTTTTGGAAAAGTGGCAGAAGGTAGATTTTTCTGATGAATGATGTTGAACTGCATCCCAATCATCTCAAATACTGCTGAAGAACTATCGGAACCCACATGGACCCAAGATTCTCACAGAAATCAGTCAAGTTTGGTGAAGGAAAAATCATGGTTTGGGTTACATTCTGTATGGGGGCATGCAGGAGATCTGCAGAGTGGATGGCAACATCAACAGCCTGAGGTATCAAGACATTTGTGCTGCCCATTACATTACAAACCACAGGAGAGGGAAAATTCTTCAGCAGGATAGCGCTCCTTCTCATACTTCAGCCTCCACATCAAAGTTCCTGAAAATAAAGAAGGTCAAGGTGCTCCAGGATTGGCCAGCCCAGTCACCAGACATGAACATTATTGAGCATGTCTGGGGTAAGATGAAGGAGGAGGCACTGAAGATGAATCCAAAGAATCTTTATGAACTCTGGAAGTCCTGCAAGAACGCTTTCTTTGCCAATCCAGATGACTTTATTAATAAGTGATTTGAGCCATTGCAGAGATGTATGGATGCAGTCCTTCAAACTCATGGGAGTCATACACAATATTACTTCTTTATCCACTGCACCATGCCTTTATATTCCATACTCTTACTAGACTTTTGTCTAAGCAAAGTCAGACCTTACTGTCCTAATTAAATACTTAAAAATCAAGGCATGATCATATTTTATTTTGGTAAAATAAGCATAATCTAGAGGCCTTTGCCTTTTATATAAGCCACTTCTGATACCAAATGGTCAAGTAGAGGTCAAGTTATTGTTTGTTGTTCCTAAAACTTGGATGGGAGAAAAGACTTTTGTCAGGTAGTGTATGTGTTCATACACTCAAAAAAAGATTTTTGCTGCTTGTTTAAACTAGTTGTATAAATTAGCTTAAACAATACAAATTTTTTATGTTCAATTGTTATTGTGTGGAACCCTGCATTTTGTACAGTGTAAACTCAAAAAAAGACTTTTGCTGCTTGTTACTTATTTAATTTATTTATTTTTGGGACAACTTAATTGTTTTATGTTCAATCCCCTTAAATTTGTAAAACAAAATAAAATAAAAAAATTAAGTAAACTATCAATTTGTGTTGGAACAACATAAAGAAATTTCATGAAACCCAGCATTTCTTACAGTGTATATTGAGTATTATATTGAGTATATTGAGTAACAGTGTTAAAAGTATCAATAGTGTGCAGTGTGCAGCAGTGGTGGGAACATATTGGGATGGAGGAAAACAAAGAAAAGCAGAAAGTATTAAATGCTTGAGGGCAGATCTGTTATCTGCCTGTGCTTCAGGTATGGAGGTTGGCAGGCGCAGGTGGCCGCTGCACTGTCTGGACAGGTCTGTCCCTGCGCCGCTGCTTTTGATTACACTGGATGGACCAGTTACCACCAGCACAGACTGACAGGCCAGGTGCACTCACTGTCTCTGTTTGACTTCACCTTAACTAAAAGCCACATAGAGTGAACAAAGACAGCCTATTCAGAACAGACACGGAGCCACGCATGCACTCCAGTCAGAAGATTTACCATCCCCACAGACTAATGAAACGCTCCATCAGTCAGAGCAGATATGAACACAATGATAACTCTTTTGTTTCTGCTCATCCCCACCCTGAAACCAAGCAGAACAGTAGTCCAGAGGTGAAGTTTCCTGTTGAGTCAGTGTGGAGCTGTTTCCTGGCCATCCGTGGGTGATCAAAATCATTTTGGGGGGGTGTTTGTTTTTTCTTCTTACAGTAGTACGGTTACTCATAGCAAAAATAAAAATGATAGTTCTTTAACGTTAGAATGTCAACCAAATGACAACAAACTGGGAGAAGATGAAAACCGAGGCCTTTTGTTTGAGTTGTTTTAGGTTTTGATTTCAAGGGTTTGTTCACTTATAAATTTTGCTATTAATTACTCACCCTTGTGTTGTTCCAATACCCTGAGACCTTTATTCATCTGTAGAACACAAATGAAGATATTTTAGATTAAATTGCTGTCATCCCCCACAGCAATGGCCATGAGACGTTCAAAGTCCAGAAAAGAAGCCAAAGACTAGGCCCACATGGAATCTGCGCGTGCAGAAATCCTCAGAAATTTAGCCGATCATTGAGTCTATTTATTTACTTGTGTAAATGTATATTTAATATTATTGACACATGAAAATGTTCATATGATTTCTTTACAATACAGTTTGTAAAGTAATATTTTCTGTCTTTTAGTACATATATTATATGAGAGACTTGCTTTGTTTACCAAATAAGTGGATCTAATTGGATTTGCATTGTAAACATTCAATAAAAGTTAAAAAGGTATTATTTTTTTATTTAATACATTAAGTTTTTAGTTACAATACTCCTAAAATATATAAATCCACAGATATTTTACAAAATTCTCTGCAGAAATAGCTAAAAATTCTGTCTGGCCCTACCAAAAACATTGTCAAAACATTCCATGTGACTTGAGGAGTTCAACTGTAATCATACAAAGCTCCCCTGTCATTATGACTTTGTTCACCTATACCTTCTCTTTGTCATGAGGGTATGCATTCGCTATGGCCAATATGACATACTGTATTAGTGTCTGCAGGGCAACACACAAGCATTGTATTGCCATAATAAACACACACTCACCTGAGACATAGGCAAATAAAGTTGTTTTTTTCAGTTTTTTTGGCATATAAAACTGTTCACGGAGCTTTGTATGATTGAAGTTGAACCACTGAAACCTCATAGAATGTTTTTGTTTCCTTTTTTGGACTTTGAATGTCTCATGACCATTATTGTATATGGAGGATCAGAGAATTTCATCTAAAATATGTTCATTTGTGTTCCAAATATGAATTAAGGTTTCAGGGGATTGTAAAAAATATATGGGTGAGCAATTAATAACCCATTTTTGGGTCTTTTTTAAAAGAATGTTTGCTGGAATGTTCCACAATCTGAAATATTGCTGTCTTTTTTTGTGCTGGGCAAAAAGGTATCGCCATTAATCACATCCAAAATATGTTTGTTTTGATGTAATTTAAGTCTGTGTACAGTACAGTACAGTATATATATATATATATAGGTATTCGCTAATCTGGCCGATTTCATAAACCAATCGCAAGCGTTTGTTTATAAGTTTAGAAGCGGAAGAAGATGCATTTTAACTTCTTATGCATCAAATATACACTCCAAATTTTTTCTTGATTGAGACATGTTGAATTATTCTTCCATCATTTGCAATGTTTCCAAATTGCGTTGTTAGTCATTTTTCTTACCAATTTTTTGTATCTGTTTTATCTATTATTTTCTGTAAAGCTGCCTCTGACATGACATATCCACACTAAATGGTTATAAGAGATGTGTTTGAGGGATTATATGCAACATCCTTCATTTATTCTGTTAGGTAAGGAGAGATCTCCACTTAAGTATCATACTTAGAGGGAAAATGTGCTTTATGCACATGTATACTATGTCAAAACAAACTTTTATTTTGGATGTGATTAACTGCGATAAATCTTTGCCCAGCCATCTATGTTGCAATCTACAATGTGAAAAGCGCTACAGAAACAAAGATGAACTGAAAAGAAATTAAATAGAAAAACAATGGAAAAGTGGTGCATTGGAATGAAAAAACATGTTCTGTGTGAATGTCTCCTTAGCATGGTAAAATCTACATGGAAAAATCCAGCCAATCACCGTACAAATCAACATCAGCTGTAAAATCCCATTGCTCCACTGCCACTTTAGGCTGGATCAGCCTCTTTTATCGTATGAAAAAAGGCTGCAGGACAGGAACTGGCGGCATGACCTGCCAGATGAGACTTCCTGGTGAAAACCACGGTATGCATTGAACACACATCCACTTTACACAAAGACCAGAGGAACCAGAGACCACCTCACTGCACAACCAATAGCTTACACCCAGAAACACATACAGCACTAACCTTGGTTCCAGAGCACAATGTGATTACTTTGCTTGAATGGTTTGCTCAATGGGGTATATGCACACAGACTTTTAATTTTCAGTCAGCCAGCCCAAGAACTTCCGGTGAACTGTCTTTCCATTACAAAACCGCCACGTTTAAAATCTGATTTGTTTATAAATCGGTGATCGTCACTGCCTGATTGAGATAAGATATAAAGTGGATCTCAGACAAGAAGCACTAAATCAAGAAGCATTAAATTCCATTCTTCCCCACCATGCCTTTAAAATATGAACATTTATTTTTCAGTATTTTCAATGGAGTTTCATCTCGTTTTTCGCTTGAACAGCTAAATGAATGGATAAGTCTATTTAACTGATTGTATTTTAATTACATTACAACGTCAATGCTGTAAAAGGACCCTAATAAAATTGAAAACAGTCACATTAACCTTTCACCAGAAGTTTATTGTTGGCTGAAAAACACTAGCTGTGCATATAGCCCATTAGACGCCAGACCACTCGAGAAAAAAAGCTGCTCGACAGACTGAAGCGACCACCAGGAGAGCAGGCCAGACTCTCGAGCATTCAGGCCTGAAGAATCACAATCATTTAAGGATAGCAAAACGGACCTTTAGTGTAGTGGAACAGAAGTCAAAAGCGGTAGTGCATGTAAAACGCCACTTTATGATTTGTTTACACTGCTCAAGTAATCACGAAGTCACAGCTGTATGCATATGTCCAGCAGACTGCACACATGTTCAAACATATACAGTTAAAGTATTAGCCCCCTGTATATATGTTTTCCCAATTTCTGTTTAACAGAAAGTAGATTTTTTTAAACACATTTCTAATAGTTTTAATAATTAATTTCTAATATCTGATTTATTCTATCTTTGCCATGATGACAGAACATAAGATTTTACTAGATATTTTTCTAGATACTAGTATTCAGCTTAAAGTGGCATTTAAAGACCTAAGTTATTAATGCAGTGAAAAGCTGTTAGTTATTTACAATCACACGTGAACACAATAATGCATTTAATGAATAGGAATAAATAAACAGGGAGGGAAAGAATTCACACTGTAGTTTAAGTTTTTTGTACCTAAAACATTTGAGACGACTCAAAATATTTAGTTTTGAGGCATATAATTTTGAGGATTGTGTTTTTAATGTTCTGAGTTACTTGTACTTAAAACAAAAAGACAAAGATACTAATAAATATTGAATTCATTCAACTTAAAAGTGGTTCTTTGTGCACTTAAGTTTTTTGAGTAATGTTAACTTAATGCCATGACAATGGGTAAGCAACATTTTAAGTCACTGTAACTTGAAATATTTAAGTTGATTTCATAACAAGTTTTAATTTAACTGTAATAAAAAGATCTATGTAGCATGTAATCATGATTTTTTAAAAATTCTGCTTAAGTATTTGGGTTTACAGTGTAGGTTAATTATGTAAGTTAGGGTAATTAGGCAAGTTATTGTATAACACTGGTTTGTTTTGTAGACAATAGAAAAAATAATATTGCTTAAGAGGGCTAAAAATATTGACCTTAAAATTGTTTCTAAAAAATTAAAAACTGTTTTTATTCTAGATGAAATAAAACAAATAAGACTTTCTCTAGAAGAAAAAAATATTATCTGGGATACTGTGAAAAATTTCTTGCTCTGTTAAACATCATTTGGGAAATATTTGAAAAATAAATAAGAAATTCACAGAAGGGGTAATAATTGTGACTTCAACTGTATTTAAGAGTACTACGCTGACATTCCCCATGTGAGAAAGGAGAGCAGGCCAGACTCTCAAGAATTCAGGTCTGAAGAATTGCAATCATTTAAGGATATTGAAACGGACCTTTAGTGTAGTGCAGAAGTGTCCAAACTTGGTCCTGGAGGGCCGGTGTCCTGCATAGTTTAGCTCCAACTTCCTTCTACACACCTGCCTGGAAGTTTCTAGTATACCTAGAAAGAGCTTGATTAGCTTGTTCAGGTGTGTTTAATTGGGGTTGAAACTAAAATATGCAGGACACCGGCCCTCCAGGACCGAGTTTGGACACCCCTGGTGTAGTGCAACAAAAGTCAGAAGTGGTAATGCATGTAAACGCCACCATATGATTTGTTTACACTGCTCAAATAATCACAAAGTCACAGCTCTATGCCTATGTCCAGCAGACTGCACACATGTTCAAACACATACAGTTAACGTCAGAATTATTAGCCCCCCTGTATATATATTGTTGCCCAATTTCTGTTTAACAGAAATAAGATTTTTTTCAACAAATTTCTAAACATAATACTTTTAATAACTAGTTTCTAATAACTGATTTCTTTTATCTTTGCCATGATGACAGTACATAATATTTTACTAGATGTTTTTCAAGAAACTAGTATTCAGCTTAAAGTGGCATTTAAAGGCTTAACTAGGTTAATTGGGTTAAGTTAGGGTAATTAGGCAAGTCATTGTATACCGATGGTTTGTTCTATAGACAAATCGAAAACAAATATTGCTTAAGTGGGCTAATATTATTGACCTTAAAATGTTTTATTTTTTTTTTAAACTGCTTTTATTCTAGCTGAAATAAAACAAATAAGACTTTCTCCAGAAGATAAAATATTATAGGAAATACTGTGAAAAATTCCTTGCTCTGTTTATCATTATTTGGGAAATACTTGAAAAAGAAATAAAAATTCACAGGAGGGCTAATCATTGTGACTTCAACTACATTAAGAGTAGACGTTGACTTTTCATGTGAGAAACAGTGCCTCATGCGCTTGAGTCTGGGTCAGAAGCTCACACTGCTCAGACTGAGGAACGGCTCCAAGTATTTACCACAAAATCCGGTAGTGAAACCACTACACCACCCCTGAGAAACAGCCCAGAAATTTATAGGGAAGAATTTCAAAACACACTTTCTGTGTCAACTTAATTTAACTGCTGCCCAAATGTGGGACTCTATTTCAGAGTTATTCTGTTAGAGGATGTTTTCTCAAACAGTGAATCTGTTTCTGTGTTAAAACTGCATCGTGCTAAAATTAATAAATGTTAATATATATTTGGCTACACATAACCATTGACAAGTTGGGGACAATACGTGTTTAAAAAGAAATGTATACTTTTATCTACTGTATGCATTCAATTGATCAATTATCATAATTTAACAAATTATACTATTTCAAATTAAGACTATCATTTCTGAAGAATATTTTTTTAATGTATTTTTTAATGTATTGGTAATAATATTGGCGACACGGTGGCTCAGTAGTTAGTACTGTCGCTTCACAGCAAGAAGGTCGCTGGTTCGAGTCCTAGCTGGGTCAGTTGGCATTTCTGTGTGGAGGTTGCATGTTCTCCCCGTGTTGGCGTGGGTTTTCTAGTGTAGTGTATGTGTGTGAATTAGTGTGTTTCGCAGTACTGGGTTGAAGCTGGAAGGGCATCCGCTATGTAAAACATATGTTGGATAAGTTGGTGGTACATTCGGCTGTGGAATGAAAAAAACCTATTGACAGCAACAACAACAAAAAACGTACATAAATACAGTGGTGGCCCAAATTATTAAAGAGGTTTAAATTATTAAAGATTAGTTTTTGTTTAATTGGCCTTTACAATAGATATAAAAAATAAAATTCAAAGTCACCATTATAATCATTTTTGCCACCATTGTATTAACATTAAATGACAATATATTATCTTTACTGATGTCTATGCAACAATCAGACATATCTGTTTGTTTGTTTTTCTTTTACTCATATTTTGATCCATTTTTCTCATTTTCATTTTTTTGCAGATACTTTTCAGTGGCCAAAAAATTTTGTGCATCCCTAATTTAAGGGTAAAAAAAGAGACAAATAAAGGATATAGAACTAGCATCACTTGAATTACATATCACACTCAACTATTCCAGAATTATGTATTTGTATTACTAAAAACTATTTACATGTACTTTATGTTAATAATAAAGAAGCAAACAAAATCACAACAATCAGGTGTGTTTTTTCCACAGACTTCAACAGAGTGTAAAAATCTTAATGGTACTGGGGGTCTCGTCTATCAAATCTGATCTTTAATTTGTATTTTATATTGGATTCAAGTCAGGTGATTGACTAGGCCATTCTACAGCTTGATTTTCTTTCTCTGAAAGCATAATGTAGATGTGGGACTGAAGCAGCTAATATTAATATACAACGACGAAGGGCAGAGGGTTGCTGAATAACTATTGAGTGATTTCAGCTGCTGTCTGGGGTTTCACTGCCTTTCTGCACCTTCCTTTCTTCATGTGTTAAAACTTTTCCCTGTGTCATTTTATTTTATTATGAAAACTGAACGCTTCCCTAGCGAGAAAACAGTTAAACAGACCATCTGCAGCAAGGATAAAGAATGAGCCTCCTCTAATTGGCCTTTACTTTCACTTTCTCTCTTTTGTGGATTAGGAATCAATGTTGTATGCACAGACATCCGTTAGCCTATACATAATTAATTATATTGGTTAAGCGCAAAGATTTGTTTCAAAACTATTTGTAAATTCAGTTCTGATTTCCAGCAAACGAATAAATTAACAATAATAATGAAGTTTGGTCAAAAAGTTATATCCAAACATATGGTCCACAACCTGACAGGTGGACAAATCTAAACTTGTTTGTAACAAAACAAATATAAATATGCATATAATAAATAATACTACTACTAATAATAACATTATACAAAAGCAAGTTGTCATAAATAAACTGAAAAAAGCCCCCCGAGATAAAGGCATGGAGGCAGTGGTTTTTATATTTATGTAGAAAGTAATACTTTTTGTAATATTTTATTCCTTTAATTCTTTTACATTTGTAAAGATATTTGCATATTGCTGTACATCCTGCGTTTTTTAAGCAATGTGTAAGCGAGGCAACAACTAACGCGCTTTGCGCTGGATTTTAGACCTGCCCTTTCAGCTGATCTATTGCGCAGTCTATTTTAGTTCATCAAAATAGCAACGCGCCAACAATGCGCCTTAACACACCTCTTTTCTAGACCGGAACACAAAGTGGCGCAAATGGATTTGCTATTTAAACAACGTGGCGGAAAATGGGAAAATTAATGTTGCGCTGGTCTGAAAATAGCAACACGTCGGGGCAAACCGGGGCAAACACGTCTTGCGCCTTATTGTGCCGGGTGTATGATAGGGCCCATTAGATTTGTTTTCCTTGCAAATATGGATTTTTTTGGTTGTTACCAACCAGCAAGCAAAATCACAAATTTCAAAATCACTCTGTCTGTCTGTAATCTACTGTTGTACTGAAATTAGTTTCATATATCTTGCTTGCAGTGAATGCTCAAACTTTTAGATTAGCCTCTGGTTTTGAGTGCCTGCAGTGGTCATAAAACCAGCATAAAACAATAAAACAGGCAGCAACGAGCTGTCCCGCTGGTTGATAAAGAGAGAATGAGCTCATTTCCTGGACAGACTGTGAATCAGGCACAGACATTTGGAGGCTGGTGAGCAGTGATAGTGTGTCACATCTTCCTAAACCACACCGTTTTTTTCCCCCTCAACGCAACTCACAACAGGATGACAGGGCAGATGGTTCATTATTCATCAGGATGTTAAAACACATTTCCTATGCCAATGTGCAGAATTTATCAAGTAAGCCAGTCGTATGTTGGCTTCCAGTATGTGTCACTTTCAGAACATTGCTTTGTCTGTTTCTGTCATTTTCTGGCCCGACCAATGTTGTGAGTTTGAGACAGTACAAATGACCAGTGGCAGAAGAGGTGAAAATGGTACATAATGAAGACTTGTTCCAATATCTGGCTAGTTTTTAGTAGGGCTGCACCATTTTTGAAAAAAACAACATTGCGATATTTTGTTTTTATGCCATATACAGTATATTGCAATAAGAATGTAATTTGACAAGATGACTTGTGTAACTATTTGGAATGGATTCATAATTTGACATTGACTGCAGTGATTTCAAGTGCATCTTAGGAATATACTAAATAAAACAAATTAAAACACAGAACAAAACTATAGAAAATAATAAAAATAAAATATTAAATAAACAATTAATTAAACAGGGCTTAATGTTTTTCGTATCGAGGTTCAGAAACTCCAAAATCAAATGTAAAACGACACCATAAAGTCTTCAATGTATAACGAATTAAACACAATTAATCTTTGTTAAAGTGGCAAACTTCTTATGTCCGAATGGGTTGAATTTGCTGGAAATCTTACAGTCAAAGGCCTTAAAAACACATCCAAATTTAAATCTTTAACACCTAAATCTTTAAGAATTTATTAGAACTTATTAGGTTATATATACACTACCTGACAAAAGCCTTGTCACCTATCTAAGTTTTAGGAACAACAAATAATAACTTGACCTCTAGTTGATCATTTGGTATCAGAAGTGGCTTATATGAAAGGTAAAGGCCTCTAGATTACGCTTATTTTACCAAAATAAAATATAATCATGTCTTGATGTTTAATTATTTAATTAGGACAGTGAGGTCTGACCTTGCTTAGACAAAAGTCTTGTTAGACAGAAATAATGTACAGTATAGAATATAAAGGCATGGTGCAGTGGATAAAGAAGTAATATTGTGTAGGACACCCATGAGCTTGGAGGATCCATACATTTTTGCAATGACTCAAATATCTTATTAATAAAGTCATCTGAAATGGCAAAGGAAAGCATTCTTGCAGGACTCCCAGAGTTCATCAAGATTCTTTGGATTCATCATCAATGCCTCCTCTTTCATCTTACCCCAGACATGCTCAATAATGTTCATGTCCGGTGACTGGGCTGGCCAATCCTAGAGCACCTTTACCTTCTTTGCTTTCAAGAACTTTAATGTGGAGGCTGAAGTATGAAAAGGAGCGCTATCCTGCTGAAGAATTTTCCCTCTCCTGTGGTTTGTAATGTAATGGGCAGCACAAATGTCTTGATACCTCAGGCTGTTGATGTTGCCATCCAGTCTGCAGATCTCTCGCACACCTTCATACTGAATGTAACCCAAAAAAAAAGATTTTTCCTTCACCAAACTTGACTGAGTTCTATGAGAATCTTGGGTCCATGGTGGTTCCAATAGGTATCTGTGATGATTGTGATGCAGTTCAACCTTCTGCCACTTTTCCAAATGATCAACTAGAAGTCAATTATTATTTGTTGCTCTTACAACTGGGATCGATGACAAGACTTATGTCAGGTGGTATATATATATATATATATATTTGGATGTGATTAATCGCGGTTAATCGTTTGACAGCTGTATAATATAAAATCACTTTTGTGAACTAAATTTTAAAAAGGCGACATCTTGTCTCTGACCATTTTTAATGCAAAGACATTATAAGTTGAGTTAAAATACCTAATACCTAATACCTAAAATAAATTCAGTCTAGCAGGGGTCAGATGCTTAAAATCCTAATTTTAATGCCCCATGATCCCTTCTGAAAACTCCCCATAGCTGTTTTTTGAAACAGTGTCATTAAGCAACACACTTCTGGTTTTGATTAAAGTGTGCAGAACAGCCCTTAGTCAAGACTACTGTATATAATTACCATCTTTATTACAAAGAGGTAAATTAGACTCTAAAAAGAGCATAATTGCTCTCCTTCACATCAGAAATGTAAGTGGACCGTTTATTGCTCGTATGAAGTGAACTTGTTAAACTATTCTCTCTTTGAAACACTTCAAACACTCGCTAACGTTAAGCTGGGCCTGACTCCATGCAGACTTTCAAAGTGTGTGTGTGTGTGTGTGTGTGTGTGTGTGTGTGTGTGCGTGCGTGCGTGCGTGCGTGCGTGCGTGCGTGCGTGCGTGCGTGCGTGCGTACGTGCGTGTGTGATGGAGAAGTTCTCACAATGAGCAAGCCAAGAGTCTGATCTTCTATGTAATCATATCTGCTGAGTGATGCTGTCTTTTGAAGAGTGTTATGATGAATGCAGCTCACCAGCACACTAAAGTCAGGCTTTTTAATTAATGAGGGCCCTTAGAGACACTTTGCGGCAATATCATGAGAACCTACTATTACTTTTAGAAAACAGCTGAAATGGCAGGTACATTTAAGTGGATTAATAAGATTAATTAGGCAATTTAGGTTAATTAGGCAAGTCATTGGACAACAGTGGTTTGTTCTGTAGTCAATGGAAAATATATATATATTTCTAATAATTTCTCTTAGACTCATTGGATGAAATCGGTACTTAAAATGCAATTTTTTTAATGCAATATTCCAGTTTTGCAAGCGTCTTTGGATGAAAACATAGCTAGTAAATGATCACTTTTTAGTGAATTTGTCCCAGTTAATGCAATAATGCTTCAAATCTTAGGTGGTTGCCAAGGTGTTGCTATACATAATAATTATATACAATAATAATTATATACATAATAATAATAATACATATAAATATTGCTCTTCTGATGACAGTAAATGACGACAGTTTGCAGATGAACTATATGCTTTTAAAAGTAATTCAATGACTTAAGTTTTTAACTTTTTGTTGGCAAAGTGTTGCTAGGTTCGCAGTAAATTATGACATTTATGTGTTGATTATTTCTTTAAATTTGATGGAAATACTGTACAATACTTGGTTTGCCAAGGTGGACATGTGTTAGGCTCTTGTGTAGACAGTAAATTATCCTTTTAAATGATCCTTTTAAAGACGCCTCTCATATTGAGAATGAAGTCATGAATTGCTCAGGTGTGTTTTTTCCACAGACTTCAACAGAGTGTAAAAATCTTGATGGTTCTGGGGGTCTCTTCTATCAAATCTGATCTTTATTTTGTATTTTCTATTGGATTCAAGTCAGGTGATTGGCTGGGCCATTCTACAGCTTGATTTTCTTTCTCTGAAAGCATTTGAGAGTTTTCTTGGCTGTTTTGGATTATTGTCTTGCTGAAATGTCCACCCTGGTTTCATCTTCATCATCCTGGTAATGTAGATGTGGGACTGAAGCAGCTAATATTCATTTACAATGACGAAGGGCAGAGGGTTGCTGAAGAACTACTGAGAGATTTCAGCTGCTGTCTGGGCTTTCACTACCTTTCTACACCTCCCTTTCTTCGTGTGTTCAATACTTGTTCCCCTCATCATTTCATTTTATTAAACATAACTTAATTTGTAAACTAATTAGATTTGTTTTCTTTGCATATGTGGATTTCTTTGGTTGTTACCAACATCCGAGGAAAATTTCAAGTCAATGGCACCTTTAGAAATATGTTTTCTAAGAAAAATGGTGACGTGTTCAATGCTTATTTTCCCTGCTGTGTCAACATTCGAAAATAATCAAAAATGTTTTAGAATGAAAGGCGATGATCCACTTCAATTGTTGTTACAATGTTTCATGAGATTGAAACGTTGTAAAAATTAACATGATTTTTTTGTGTATTTTCACAGAAAAACACAAGAATCAAAGCAAACAGTGTCATAATTTTTGATTATTACTATTAGCGTTCCCCCCCAAAAGAACCTTCAAAATAGATAAAACATTCAAATATCTAAAATCATAAAACATACTAAGAATGCACACCTCACAAACAGTCATTCATTCTCCTTCGGCTTAGTCCCTTATTTATCAGGGGTCGCCACAGTGGAATGAACCGCCAACTATTCCGGCATATGTTTTACGCAGTGGATGCCCTTCCAGCCGCAACCCTGTACTGGGAATCTTCCATACACTCTCACATTCACACACACACTCATACACTATGGTCAATTTAGTTGAAACTGGCCTAGCTGGGACTCGAACCAGCGACCTTCTTGCTGTGAGGTGACAGTGCTAACCACTGAGCCACCGTGCCACCCTACTTCAAAAACAAGCAAGCGTAAAGTAGTGCAGAGTGTGTAAAGAGTGTAAAGGCCTACTCAGCTATGTTATCATCAGTCTATGTGATTGCATCGTTTGGGAGGCTAAATTTATGATTTATGAAATTTATGATTGTCAAGCCACACAGTTTGAGGTAATCCGCGATATCATTCATGTCTGCTTCACAAAGGAGCAGCGCGTCTTATTATGAGCAATGACTCTGATGTTTGCCTCGCCACACACCACTAATAAGCTCACATAATAAAGCTGCCGGTAAAACCAGAAAGCTCTCGTCTAACAAACAACATATGTCTGTGATGTCATGTATATAATGATGTCATAGCACACGAAAATCATAGCCCGAAATCTGAGAGGGAATCTGTAAACAACAGACAAGTTTAGTTTATAAAGACCTAAATAAAAAGTCTGCCAGCTCATTTTCAGGTCATAACCTATTCCACTATTGTGTCTGCATTGTTTTTTTAAGCTCACTTTAATGCCCTCACATGCTTTGCTTATTTCAATATTTGATGCAGTTCATTTTATGCAGTTCAAATAAATCCTCTCTGCGAGTTTGAGCATTTTTAGCAAACCTATTGTTTATAATTTGATTAAAATGATATTAACAATATTTAGAAATAAATGTATTATTATTGTTACTATAAATGTTTTTGTAAGGAAATTACATTTTTATTGCTGCAGTTCTTTTGTAATTCTGTGATCCTGAAAGTAAGTATACTGGGATCATAGAATATTATTTATTAATAATAAAAATAAAACAATTTTTTTTATAAAAAGGCAAGGTTAGTACTGTATAGTATTTATATCACATGACACATAGAGAAAAAATAATAGTAATAATAATAATAATAATAATAATAATAATAATAATGCATTTTTTATAAAAAGGCAAGGTTAGTTCTGTTTAGTATTCATGTCACATGACACAAAGATAAAAAATATTAGTAATAATAATAATAACAACAATAGGCTATTAACAATAATAATTTTGTATTAAAAGGCAAGGTTAGTTCTATAAAGTACTCATGTCACATGACACATTGATAACAACAATAATAATAATAATAATAATAATAATAATAATAATAATAATAATAATAATAATAATAATATTCATTCATTCATTTTCTTTTCGGCTTAGTCCCTTTATTAATCTGGGGTTGCCACAGCGGAATGAACAGCCAACTTATCCAGCATATGTTTTACGCAGTTGGCGTTTCTGTGTGGAGTTTCCATGTTCACCCTGTGTTTGCGTGGGTTTCCTCCGGGTGCTCCGGTTTCCCCCACAAGTCCAAAGACATGTGCTATAGGTGAATTGGGTAAGCTAAATTGTCCGTAGTGTATGAGTGTGAATGGGTGTGTATGGATGTTTCCCAGTGATGGAAGGGCATCCGCTGCGTAAAACATATGCTGGATAAGTTGGCGGTTCATTCCGCTGTGGCGACCCCAGATTAATTAAGGGACTAAGCCTAAAAGAAAATAAATGAATGAATGAATGAATGAACGAATAATAATTGTATTATTATTATTAGTAGTAGTAGTAGTAGTAGTAAAAAAAATAAAAATATTAATAATAATAATTGTATTATTATTATTATTATTATTTTAAATTGTTATTATTGTTGTTGGTGTTGTTGTTTTAAAATAATAATAATAATAATAATAATAATAATAATAATAATAATAATAA
>CAIGQW010053650.1:3325125-3345329 GCA_903798125.1 Danio choprae | reverse complement strand
AATAATAATAATAATAATAATAATAATAATAATAATAATAATAATAATAATAATAATAATAATAATAATAATAATTGCCTTAAACGTAACATAAATATATATTTTTCGCATATAACTATTGATTACTGTGGTGTAAAAAACACCTGAGCTGAACTGTTTATAAAACAATAATGCTTACCTTAATGCCCTCACAGGCTTTGCCCTTTTTGTACTCTTTATGGCTGGCTCTCTTGTCCAGTTTACTCCACAGAGCTTTGGCTTTCCAGCAGGTCAGCGAGCTCTTCAGGCTGCTGTAGAAGCTACTGTGCTCCAGAGGGTCTAGCTCCAGGGAACCGCACAAAATATTGAAGGCCTGCAGGGTGCTTTTACAGTCTGTGGCCTGGACAAAGTTCTCAAACTGCCGTCCTGTCTGGTTCTTCTCATCTTCAGCTTCACCCATCATCTGATCTGTGGGAGTAAAGGACGGTGTTTGCGATATCTTGCTCCACTGCAACAACTACACCCACACTCCTGCCTCCTCAGTCATGGTTAAATCTGAGAAAACAAATCAAATATTTGCTTAGAAAATTTTAGGTTTTATGCAATGCAGCATAGCAAGGGCTAAAATTAAAACGCCACAGAATTTTAAAGTCAGTGTTGACAGGTATATGAATTAAATCACACTGTAAAAAGTGATTAGAAACCGTATGGCAACCTTTTCTGGATTTCCTCAAAAGTGATTATATATATATTGTTTGCATTGTAAAAAAGAAAATGAAAACCGAACTGTTTATAAAACAATAATGAATTGTATGTGTCACACACCCACACAATCGCATGTATATGTACACAAACTTTATCTTCGTCTTCATCTTGAATGCTCACTGACTTCCAGGAAGAAACTCTATCAAACCCTCTTTTATTTTTTTAAATCTACTGCAATTTTGCAGTTGCCATACTATCCTATTGCCTAGAGCAGGAGGCCTGTTTGTTTTTGTGAAAAGTGGGTACATTACATAGGTTTCCATTCATTTTATACTGTCCAAACCGTATATTGTATTGGCCTAACCCCACCCTACCCCTAAACCCAACCATCACAGGAGACTGTGTACAGCTTTACTCCCTGAAATAAACTCATTCTGTGTGATTTATAAGCTTTTTGAGAAATGAGGACGTCAGCATTGTCCTCATATTTCACCACCTTTTTGTAATACCTGTGTCATACATATGTCATTATACAGATTTGTGTCCATGACACACACACACACACACACACACACACACACACACTGCAGAAACCTCGTAATCCACTGTTTCGTAATCGGATACCTTAACACACAACCTCACAACCACAGATAAAGTATCTTTTTGGTAAAACTTTATAATAACTACACACTATGAATCATTTATTAAGCATTAGCAAATAGTTAATTCATTAATAGTTAAGCATTAACTCTAGATTAATAGACGTTAGTAAGCAGTTTATAAAAGGCTTAATATCATTTTTACAAGTCATTTAAAAGGGATTTATAAAGCATAAATAGTCTTCACTTTGGATTAGACCACAAAACTGGATGAAGTTAAGTTAATATTACTATTAACTAGTAATATTAACTAGTAAGTAACTATTACTTAATGCCTGAATAATAATAATATATTCATTCATATTCCTTCGGCTAAGTCCCTTTATTCAACAAGGGTCTCCAAAGCGGAATGAACCGCCAACTTATCCAGCATATGTTTTACACAGCGGATGCCCTTCCAGCTGCAACCCAGTACTGGGAAACATCCATACACACTCATTCACACACATACACTACGGCCAATTTAGTTCATTCAATTCACCTATAGCGCATGTGTTTGGACTGTGGGGGAAACCGGAGCACCCGGAGGAAACTGCACACCAACATGGGGAGAACATGCAAACTCCACACAGAAATGCCAACTGACCCAGCCGAGACTCGAACCAGGGACCTTCTTGCTAATGTCTATTAATCTAAAGTTAATGCTTAACAAGTAATGAATTGACTATTTGCTAATGTTTAATAAATGATTCATAGTGTGTAGTTATTATAAAGTATTACCGTCTTTTTCTTTCTCTCTTTTTCTGGCCTGTATTCGTTACATTAGTTTGATCCGTCAGATCCATCGTTCATCCATACACAAACTCTTGCTGTTGACTGGAGATAACAGCTGATTTAACGGACTGCCAAACATGCACTTTTGCAGAACAAACAGAATAAGAAGAAAAAAAAAACAAAACTGTTTGTCTTGCTGAACCGTGAACAGGACAGAGGTGTGCTTTTTGCAGGCAGTTGGGGACATGACACTGGCCATGGCAACACACACTCGGCTGGTGTGTATTTTTAGTGAACTCCCCTATAAGATTTCAAAGCCCCTCCACTTCCTCAAGATAATAAACACACTTTAAAGACACCACTAAACATAAGCACACTTTCAAGAATAAACCTAACAACGCATCGAAATAGAGACTGTCATTATACACCCTGAATATTTCATTAGATACAAAAAAGTCTAAATGTTCATATTATGCTAAAAATGAAACCCTGTCCTTTCTGTTTGAATGTCTTGAAAGCTCATGAAAGCAGACGTGGTGGGTTTACTTTTTGGTAACGTTAGACTGGATTTACTCCGCAAGGCATTTGTCTTCAGGACAGGACATCACACTGATTTTGTGGCAAGCCTGAGTCAATGTCCAGCGGTATAATTGTAAAGACTGAGCATATTTGCAGATTTCTTATTATTATATCCTATTTTTGTTGAATGAATAGCTGCATTATGACTTTCCCGCTTTTGCTGAACACAAAAAAAGAGATTTTTAGCAGAATGTCCAACCTGCTCAGTTCTGTATAACATTAAGGATTCACACCGAATGCATCTTTGCTTCTAAAAATGCAATGGTTCAGAATGGTTTGAAAAAAAGCACAGCATAAAGCACAAGGGTATCATGACAGAGCCACTGAACACCTGTAAACAGAAACTCGAAACGACTGCTCCGCCTCTGAGCTATTCTGAATGGTCCACTGCTGTGGAACTGACAGTGATGAGCTGCACTGTGTGTGAAAGTTGAAGTTCTTTTTACTTTGCAAGAAGTCTAAAAATGAGGCACCGATGTGCGCTGTGCTTTAAAAGACGATAGCGTAATGGTCACACACGACCGTCAAGCCAGTCTGATCTCACAAGGAAACGTAACTATTTTATGTTTAGTCAGTTTAGTGGTTAAGTCACACGAAAAATTAAACATTTTTTAAAGGAGGTGTTGCACCAAGTGTACACCTAAGTGTAAAAAGTCATTCATCATTTAAAACCATTTTAAATAATCTTTTGACATGCTTCAAAGAAAAATACTTATTATACTTAACTAAAATTAAAAACGTAAATAAAATTAAATTAAATAAAAATATAAACAGTTTGCTTGGTGTACTAAAGAAACTATACACACAAATTAGAATGAATAAAATAATAAAAACAATAAAAATAAAATGCACAACTAATAAAACAAAAATATAATAAAAATACTAAAAACTTTTTTTATGAAAATGCAAAATATAAAGATAAAACATAAGTACCTGCATTTTTATTGTAGTGTTTACTAGTATTACATTAAAAATACTACATTTCAATTTTGTAATCCATATCTGATGAGAAATTAGAAATTAGATTTTTATTAGTCAGCAGTGGAATTCTCATAATGGCATCATAATTTTGTCAACAAATCCTAGGCATTACTGATCAGGTAATCAGCCTCCTTTGAGGAAGTATTGGCATGGCTTTTTTAATGTATGTTGATTGGTCTGTATTGTACTGTTTGTGTTCTATTGCTGCTTATGGACGTAATGTCTGGAAATAAACTTGAATTTGAATTGTAACTACATATAGATTTACATACATGAACTGCAAGATACCGTAATTGCTAGTCAGTACATTCAGAGGTGCATTTAGTCAGTGAAACCATAGAGAGATTCATTAGATCTTACTTAACGCTAACACTAGCTAACTAACTAACTAACTAACTAACTAACTAACACTTTGATCCACTCACAGCAACTAACAGGCAAATAAGTGTCCAAAAACTTTGCAAGCATATTACCAAACTAATAATATTATAAAGTATATTATTTCAGACTATAAGAGTGTGCCTTTTTGCATGCTTGAAGGTGAGAAAGTGACAACGAAACTGTAATTCTCAGATGAGCAAAATAGACTTCGCTTTAAAAATAGACATGCAGCTGAAAATGTGACATTTCTGCAGTTACCTGAATATTTGAGCACTTCCATTAAGTCCTCTTGTCCCTTCACATATCATTAATACTGTTATAACCGTGCAGTCAAATATCTACTTCTACAATGAGGCAGTAAATGCAGTCTGCGTTTTGAGGCACCATGGCAGCTCTGAGTGTGATTTTAGGACAGTGTTTTGCTAGCGGTGGCCCGAGCGAGGGGATGTCAGCTCTTGTCATGTGGGTGTTGGAGACAGACGCGCCAATACTCGCGTACGCCACATTCCAGCAGCCAGACGCCCAACATACTTGTGCATCAGACCACAGCTCTACAGTCACTTTTATTTACATCAGTGTGAAAACCAGGCGCTGTAAAGACTCCACATGGGGAAAATACTATCAGACTGCAAACACCTTAAAATGCCAATGGCATTCCTCATATAGCTTTAATGAAACATTCACTCAGCGCTAGCTAGCCTTTAACGTTTGCAAAATCTTAGCACAAAATTGTTTTTTAAATGTCAGTGTGGTTTTAGTGTTTCTCAAATGTTAAGAGGATTCAGAAAACTGTCAAAAGTATAATATTTGCACTTGTCAACAACATATTTTTGATAACTTAAACATAGATCTATCTATCTATCTATCTATCTATCTATCTATCTATCTATCTATCTATCTATCTATCTATCTATCTAGAACAAAGAATTGGGCTACAATAAATACTTTTATTGATTTAGCAGATGGCATCCAGTTAATCTTGGAACAACAGCAATCTAGCATGTTGTACAGTAAATAATCCTTTATTCATTAATAATATGTCCCTTTAAATATCATTAATGTAAAAAGGAACAAAAGTTTTTGGTGTCATCTGCCCTGCAGCATTAATTTTACCTAGAAACTGCAGTCAAACTTATGTTGAAGTACATATTTCCAATGAGCCTGTGTTGTTTATTTTAAATACTGGCTCCGCTGTACACCAGAAACAGCAAGAATAATATAACTACTGACACAGCTTGAGATAATCCGCAAAATTATTTTATTACAGAAAAGCCATGTGTTAAACTATCATAAACACGCAACGGCTTCACCACAACAGCGGCACAAACCCAAAACAACTATAACGTGGTCGTTTTTGGTATGTCAGCTTGGTAGGCTAAATTAAAATGTGTTAATAACTATAACTGAGCAGCGACTGGTATGTCAGGCTTCACGGATGGAGGAAAACAGCCATTAGATCCATGTGTAAAGGCATTTCTGGTGGGCAGTGAAAGGTACTGTCCTCTGCGTTTGCTCTTTCAGCTGAATCTGCATTGTGCTGACTTACATAGCATGACTTCACCATCTGACAGAATGGAAAGAGCCACTGTGGGCAGACGCCCCTAACCCACAGCACACCAGTAAAATGTGCACACACACACCAAATCCCTGCATACAGACACAACGGGAAAAAACATTACTGGGAAAATTTGTGGCAGCACAGTTATTAAAATACTATTAAGCCTGCCCTTTAATGCGTTGATGGAAATTCCAGGGATGTTAAACATAAGCTACAATAATACCTAGTCAAAGAGCCTCAGACACAGCATGCATTTCTACATACTAATACTTTTAAAGCTTTGTATTATGAAGCCGCGTCCACACAAACACGAGTATTTACAAAACCAAGCTTATTTCTACACGGTTTCGCTTTTTGTCCACATGAAAACGGAGTGACTTTCTGAAGATTTTCTGATACTCCGCGTACAGTGTGGTCGTGTGCACACTACAGCCAAAGTTTTTGCCTCATGACGTCAGCATGCGCGCTGTTTTCTCCATTCTGATTGGCCAACATGCCTGGTTCACATCAAACGCGGAAGATGTGAGTTGTGGTGGTTGGTGGGAGTTTTTAGAGGATGCGGGGAGGGGGGTTGGGGTATGGTGTCACGGACAAAAGTGAAAGTGAGTACCAGGGTGGGGGGGCGTTGGAGGTGGATGGGGGTGTTGCGGACGCCGACCTCACTATTCTGTCACTATTCTCGGCTTAGTCCCTTTATTCATCAGGGGTCAACACAGTGGAATGAACCGCCAACTTATCCAGCATATGTTTTACACAGTGGATGTCCTTCCAGCTGCAACCCAGTACTGGGAAACACCCATACACACTCATTCACACACATACACTACGGCCAATTTAGTTTATTCAATTCACCTATAGCACATGTCTTTGGACTGTGGGGGAAACTGGAGCACCCGGAGGAAACCCACGCCAACACGGGGAGAACATGCAAACTCCACACAGAAATGCCAACTGACCCAGCTGGGACTCGAACCAGCGACCTTCTTGCTGTGAGGCGACAGTGCTTGCAACATTATCTTACACAATTTTCTGTTAAAAACGTGAGATTTTTTTAACCTAAACTTGAAGCTTCAATGTTAGTGTATCACTCTCTCCTCAATTTTTATTTTTAAATAAATAAATAACAGCACAAAACTGAAGCTAAAATGACTTTTCGCTGAGCAAGAAATCAGACAGAAGCAAGAAATCACAATTGGCCATGAAAAAGCAACCATAAAAAGTAACCTAGATCTTGAAATGACCTGAAATTAACAGCAACTTTAAGTTTTGGGTGAACTATCGCTTTAATCATGTGTGAGCCACTGACTTAGTTTTCACATTTGGAGACAATTTAATGAATTTAATTCGCCTTCCACACCCTTTTATCAGCATGAAAGCCTTGTATGTGTTTCTAATAGAGTCCAATAAGACAGTCCAGCCAGCGAGCGCAAAATGACTGCTAGAAAAACAGATCCCAGACCTGAAGCGTGCAGCCTTCTGTTGTTGCTGCAGAGATTCCAGCTATCAGACCAAACAAGAGGAAGCTGATGTCAGTGAGGAAACACGGGGAAAAGCTGGGAGCTCAACGCAACAGAGTTAATTGCCATCCTATACAAAGAAAACCAGGAAGGAACCCCCATCTGATAATCAGACATTAGCTCTATGGCAATCTCAGAAAACAATGTTTCCCAGCATCCCTCGTGGGCTTAACTTTTCCACAGTGCTACTGCACACACACACTCCCTGTGTCTTATACTCACAGCATACACACCGCTTTATGAACGACTGCCAAAACAAGAGGAAGCCACCTTGGACAGAAGTACAAACAGTCTGTTATCTAAGTGAACGTCTCATGAGAAAGTCATTAATTCACACAGAAGTAAGAGTGCGAGACGGAGCAGCTGCGGGCCGTCTTAGAGGTTGCCTGACCCTATCCAAGAGGACACTTATCTTGGGACACTCATGTAAGTTTGGCAAAGCACTCTGGAGAATAACCATTTGCGGGGACGATTATACAAACACTTTTATAAGCCTCATTCTTTCACAGTATGACTTCGGGAAATAATATGTGAATATAACAATAAAAGAAATGTAGCTTACTGTATTGACAAACTGGAAAAACATGCTTAACATAATATTAAAAAGTAGGGTTGTAACGGTATACATACCAGTATTAATATTAGGGGTTGCACAGATTAAATCATGTGGTTTTGACCTGAACTACATGGCACATGATGGCAGCTTTACACACAAAGGTATCTCTTGGATTATTTAAATTAATTTAAATGTTATTTTGGGCTGCACGGTGGCGCAGTGGGTAGCACAATCGCCTCACAGCAAGAAGGTCGGTGGTTCGAGCCTCGGCTGGGTCAGTTGACATTTCTGTGTGGAGTTTGCATGTTCTCCCCGTGTTTGAGTGGGTTTCCCTCGGGTGCTCTGTTTTCCCCCACAGTCCAAAGACATGCAGTACAGGTGAATTGGGTAGGCTAAATTGGAAGGGCATCTGCTGCATAAAACATATGCTGGATAAGTTGGCGGTTCATTCCGCTGTGGCGACCTCAGATCAATAAAGGGACTAAGCCGAAAAGAAAATGAATGAATACATGAATGTAATTTTTCATTTAAATATCAGCGTCAATGATTCACATGAACTTTGAGTGAACTTTAAATCATCAAATGGATGTCAGCCAGTTAGATCGCTCCATTTAAATACCCTAGAGCAGATGCTATCCAATCATGTTTACAAAACACCAGAAAAGTAATGTGATTGGCTGTTGTCCTCTGAAATGCATAGACGCTGACATGTTTATTAAATGATCCATGGAGCGCACAGCGGTATAGCTGTGGCAAACTTCACAGCATGTGTAAATAGCAAAATATTTCCATCTTGTGTTTTATTGATGACATCACCAGCGACTAGTTGACATCGACTCGACTTCCAAAAATCTAAAGTCGTTGAGCCCCTAGTATGTATACGTCCCAAAATCTAAACCATCAGTCAGTGCTAGCATTTTCATAAAAGAGACTTCAGTTTAGAGCATTACTGAATTTATGCACAAAAACAGTACATTATACGAACAATTACTATATGAACTATTCCTCGTGACCATTGGAGTTTACATTTAAAACTAGCCTAGAGCACTATCTGCAGTTAAAAATGAAGCTCAAAATTTATTCAAGAGGGAGCAGCAATGTATTTAGAAAATCTTGCAGCATCGATTTCACCACAGCTCTAAAGTATACAGCATTATGAAGCATAGTGGTACAACGTTAAGATATATAATGATACATCCTTATTCTGCAATGTGGAAGTAAGCTCTTTTGTTTTCGGACTTCCAGTACATTTGCCTATGGGGAAATGACTAGGAATAGCAAACTTCAGTAAAAGGTCAAACTACTTGCTGAACAAACAAGTGTGTTTATCACTGTACATAAAATAAAGATTATACAAAAAGAAATGACCAGTTTAAACATCAAGGAGCATAACAAGCTGCTTTTATAGTCAAAAACCAATGGAAGGGAATGAGTACGGAAGTCTGGAGCCAATAAGGTTCCAATGGCAGCATCTGCTCTTACATGAAAAAATAAGGTCAGTAGAAGTAAAGTTAAATAGCAAGGATAATTCAGAATTTTTATTGTACAGTTGCTTTTGTTTGGCACCATCTGTCAATTTTACAGTAGGATTAGTGTGGATATTTTATTATTTTCAAGCATGGTAGAGTATTAACCTTTTTAGTCACTCACCAAACTGCCATCATACACACAACAAATGTAATAAAATGTTGCCAGATTGAAGTTTATTTATTCAACAGGTTATTTACTGGAATCAGAGAATGAAATTCAAGAACTTTTAAGAACTTTTTTAAGATTCTTTCCATACATTCATAAAATCGCCACTTTAGGTTTAAACCAATAACATTGGCAACATTTTAACTTACAGTATATTTACTAAATACTGATTGTAAGAAACTAATCCTAAACTAAAACATCATTCATGTACTGAATAAAAATGTGTGTTGACTTGGTTACTGCAGTAAACAAAACAGCGTGACGTCAAATCTAGCAGGATTTTATTGATTTCATCATTCATTTGAAATGCAGCATTTAGAAATAGTTCCACCATGTTGCTGTTGTCAAGCCAGCTTACAGAGGCTCGCGAGCAACTCTTGCCCCGCCTCCGAGTTCTTCTGATTGGTCAATTGCACACCCGGGGTGCTGAAATATAATTGGCTAAACTGGCGGAAACTACATATAATTGGCTAAACTACAAAGCAGAATATCTGACTTCAGCATAGTTTTTCAGATAAACAAGAATGTTTACTTAGGATGTTTCTTAAATATCTGCAAACATATTATGGTATGGTAAGGGTCTTACATTTCTCTAAAGTGATTTATCAACTTTTAATACGTTTCAAGACCCCGTGGACACCCTGTTTAAACAAAACTGAATGTGCTTTTTACTATCTGAATGCATCACTGTATTACACACGAGTACTGGAACAAACTGAAATCCATTACATAACAAATTCAGAGTGACTTTGCAATAATCTTTGAGATTGTTTAAACGATACCATCTCTCATCATACTTTGTGAGGCAGCAATAATACTAAAAAAAAACAAAAAACGTTCTGCATGTCCTCTGTCTTTGACTTTCAAAACACTGTAGACGTTAATGTCCACTGATGGGCTCCGAGGATCAACTTGCATTACACCAGGGCAGAAATAGTGAGGCAGAAGAATTGATATGTGAGCGAACAGGCTCAGAATAGACAGGTCTCGTGTTCCAGGAGAAAAGAAAAACACATGGCCATGTGGATCCAGCACTACCTGTAACAGACCACCTGAAGCCCTCCTCATGGAGCCCCTTGAGAATAACAGATGCCAGAATAACTTTGATGTAGTCCTAGTTATTCTGACCAGCAGAAGTGAATGTTTTTAGCACATTTTTGTAAATTAGAGATCCAATTTTACAATGCGATGCCTTAGGAGACCTCTCTTTAAGATCTGCGGATGCCCTTTACACTGCATGATTCTTATAGTTGTCGGATCACAGTTGTTTTCATACTGTAGGACTATCTGGGAAAGCCTTCAGTTGCTGCCGTGTTCCCTTTTCACAAGTCGCGTTTAATGGTCATCATAATCTTAAATCCCTGAAAGTTTTAAATATTTTGATAAAAAAAAAAAAAAACATATGTCCATTTATATGTCCAAATTATAAAAAACTGATTACCGCTTGGGGTGTCACGGTGGCGCAGTGGGTAGCACGATCGCCCCACAGCAAGAAGGTCGCTGGTTCGAGCCTCGGCTGGGTCAGTTGGCATTTCTGTGTGCTGTTTGCATGTTCTCCCCATGTTCGCGTGGGTTTCCTCCAGGTGCTCCGGTTTCCCCCACAAGTCCAAAGACATGCGGTATAGGTGAATTGGATAAGCTTAATTGTCCGTAGTGTATGTGTGTGAATAATTGTGTGTGAACTAGGATGTTTCCCAGTGATGGGTTGCAGCTGCGTAAAACATATGCTGGATAAGTAGGCGGTTCATTCCGCTGTGGCGACCCCAGATTAATAAAAGGACTAAGCCGAAAAGAAAATGAATGAATAAATTATAATTACAGCTTGTGCGAGATGTTTCTAATGCAGCGTCTATGAGGCAGGGCAGTAAATCTGACGTTGTTCTCTTCTCTGGCTCCCATTATCAGTCTTACATAATTTTTTTTCCCTTTTCTGAAAGTCTTGATAACAATGATTTCCATGAAATTTGGTCATGGAAGCTCACGCATGCTTTTTTGAAAGGCAAGAACCGATGTGGTTCATGAGGTTCCGCCAAACAAATGTAAAAAATTAGGCTTAATTACCTGTTTATTCAATATATTTTATTTTAATTCAAATTAATTAATTTCAATTCATCTTTATATCTATAGCAAGTTTTACATCTTTGCCAAGGCAGTTTAACATTGATGAAGAAAATAGAATAAAAATATATATAACAATCATTTAAAATTGTGTTTTTTCATAATTGTTTTACAGAAGATATTAAACTACTTTATTCAAAATTAGAATTATTTTTGGATCTATTTACTGACATTTTAAAGCATCAAGAGTTCGCTGTGAATAAATGTTCTCCAAAAAAATATCTAAGATTTAATTCAAAATATCTTCATTTGTGTTACGAGCACATTTGACGTACATTTGTAACGCACATTTGAACAAATTAGGTCTTAAGAGATTTGGCTGACATGAGGGTGACAAAATAATGACTTAATATTGGGGCTAACCAACCTCTTAAAAACATACAAAAGTTTTTATTAAATTCATTATAGAAGACAATAATGTCATTATTCAGCTCATGTTACTTTCATGTTGCTTTAAATCAGATCACTAACTGTATCAATGTTACTATATTAGTGTCATTATCCAGCTCAATTCCTATTTAGTTTCTATCCAGTTAAATTTGTTCTCAATATAAGCCGAGTTGAATGATGCTACTGTAATATTAACTGTCAGCTTTGCAAAACACCATCAGGTGACATTAGTGGAAAAAAACAACAATATCCTGAGAGAAACCAGGCAGAATGTCAGTTCTCTGGTTTAAATTAACAAGGACAATGCATGATATGAAATAAAAAGACATTTCCTATTGATGGTTTCTCTCAAGGTTTTTTTCCTTCACTTTCGTCAATTGGTGAAATTTGCTCCTCGCCCCTGTTGCCACTGGCTTACTTGATTTGGGACTTGTCGATGGATTTGCTCTTCAGTGTTTGGACTTTCAGCAGTGAAAATTAAACCCCACTAAACTGAACCAAACTGAACTTCAACTCTGAAAACTAGACGGAAGCAGTTTCAATTTACTAGAACTTGTATGTTAAGCTGCTTTGACACAATCTACTTTGTACAAGTGCTATAGAAATAAAGATGAATTAAATTGAGTATTAAAAAAAATATTCTCTAGAAAACATTGACGAGATGCACTGTAAAAAATGTAATGACAAAAAGTGAAGACAACAAATATTTGTATGTTGCTTTAACTTATTCATAGTTTAACTTAATACTTTTAGTCAGTTTGATTGATGTGAGGTGAGATGACTTGAAAAGTTGATTTGATTCAACTAAAAAATGTAAGGCAGCAAGAATGTTTTACAGTGTGGAGCCACGTTAATCAAACAGGCACAAAAGTAGACAGTTATCCAGATAATATTAGTGCTGATCCTTTAGTAAATCCGTCATGATGTTCAGCGAAGTCAAAAGCATAACCTTTACCTTCACTGCGACCATTTTGTTTCTCAGTAAAATAATTCTGGGCTCCCCAAAAGTCAAGCTCTCAGAAGAGCAACTGCAAACATATGCCTATTAAAGAGACTGTGTTATAGTTTTAAATAGAGTCTTGCACACATTCGTTTAGCTGGAAGACCTTTACAAAACTGCTGAACAGGAAACGGGAACTCATGGAAAGGTGCTTTTACAGAGGAAAAGGAAAGTTCACAGGTCGAACTGAAAACATGGCTAAAGTCTGACGTCAGTGTTACATGTCATGTTTTTGACCCAGTTGCCACGGAGATGCTAAATATTGTGTTGAGTGCGATGTATTAAAACATTTTATTGTGCTAATTGATAATGAGCTCATGGAGAAACACTGCCTTTATTTTAGGATTTCACTTTTATATGTGTCCGACTGCGCAGTTTACAAACCTTCTAAGTGCTGAACCTGTGTTTAAATCAAGCTTTGGTAAAAAACACTAATTACAAACTGCTACCAGTAAACGCTCTTTCAATCCAATATGGAGAGGCCTTGCAACTGATCTACACAATGGTGTGGAGAAATGCTAACAGTTTCAACTTTATTAATTTTCCTTCGGCTTAATCCCTTGTTTATCAGGGGTCGCCACAGTGGAATGAACCACCAACTATTCCAGCATATGTTTTACGGACCGGATGCCCTTCCAGCCGCAACCCAGCACTGGGAAACACCCATAGACACTCTCATTCACACACACACTCATTCACTACAGCCAGTTTTGTTTACCCAGCATGTCTTTGGACTGTGGGGGAAACCGGAGCACCCAGAGGAAACCCACACGAACACGGAAAGAACATGCAAACTCCATACAGAAATGCCAACTGGCCCAGACGGGACTCGAACCAAAGACCTTCTTGCTATGAGGCATCAGTGCCACCGTGCCGCAAGTTTCAACTTTAGGTATAATAATTGCAACGTTTGTTGGTCCATATAAATCGCCACCACAATGTTGCATTGTTATGTGTTTATTGTAAGTATTCTGAATAGTTTATTCTGCACTGTGGTTGTTAGGGTGTTCTGGGTGGTTTATAGTGTATTGCTTTGCATTTGAAATGGCATTGCATTGTGTGGTATAAAGTGTCCAGACTTTTCACATTAGCATTCAACTAGTAATGCCCTAGGACAACCTAGAACACTCTAGCAATGCTGTAACAATGCACTGCAAACCAGCAAAACTCCTCAACAAATTCCTAGAAATGTACAAGCTTTCATCTTCCAATAGTCAAGCAACAACCTGCCACAACCTGTGCTGGAGATTATTATATATATATGGGCAGCACGGTGGTGCAGTGGGTAGCACAATCGCCTCACAGCAAGAAGGTCGCTGGTTCGAGCCTTGGCTGGGTCAGTTGGCATTTCTGTGTGGAGTTTGCATGTTCTCCCCGTGTTCGCGTGGGTTTCCTCCGGGTGCTCCGGTTTCCCCCACAATTCCAAAGTCATGCGCTATAGGTGAATTGGGTAAAGCTAAATTGTCCATAGTGTATGAGTGTGAATGAGTGTGTATGAATGTTTCCCAGTGATGGGTTGCAGCTGGAAGGGCATCCGCTGCGTAAAACATATGATGGATAAGTTGGCGGTTCATTCCGCTGTGGCAACCCCAGATTAATAAAGGGACTAAGCCGAAAAGAAAATGAATGAATGAATATATATATATAGCTTACTATGGCGAGGGAGGCGAGCGCGAGTGATTAAAATGCTCCAACTACTTAAAAACTCTGAAAGTCTGCACACACTGCGTGAGTTTGCTGGACAGTCTTTCACTGACACTTACAGCAGAAACCCCTGTTTCACTGTTATGGAGAAACTGAAAGTAAACTCAATTTCTCTCTCTCTCGCTGTGGACCTTTGACCTGCTGTTTCCTCTCCTCTCAGCTGTTACAGCGATACTTCTGGATACAGACACAAGCTTGTCTGCATAGCGAGTTTTCTCCTCCGCGTCTATCCTGGATCAGCTGTGATCGCCGCTGCCGTTTATCAGTGTCACTCATGGGTGAACAGCGCCAGAGCATTAGAGCCAATCGAAGCCGTTTCTGTTGAGCTGTCATAGGGGTGTAAGAAAGAACTCGCTAGACAAGGCTTAGAAAGCGATCAGGATATTTATATTTGTTTATCTGCTATAAATGCTCATGTTGTTCTGTGGATGTACTTGAGTTTTTAAAGGTACAGTTCATATATCTGACTATTTGTATTAAAGGGCAAAATTGTATTACAAATAGTACATAAATATAAATATATGTATACATTTTAATACAAGAATTGCTGTGCTGTGAAGAAAATATAAAACTGTGTATGGAAAGCATCGTCAATGCACGGTGATGCACAGAGATATCGAATTGAGCCAAATCGATGGCATGATGATCGTAACCGAAGCGAACCGTGAGACCAGTGTAGGTTCACACCTCTAATATATAGTAAATTAGCAGTTTTCCATATTTTGTGATTCATGTTTTTATTTTATTTTCCACATTTATTTATGCTTTTGAATTGTATTATGGGACCTTGATCTTTCTTCCAACAATTTTCTACCTTGAAATGTTTGAAAAAGTAACTTTTCTGAACATTTTGAATAGTTCAAAGTGATATATTGTCTGGGTTGGTTTTGTATATTACGCTACAAAAACCTTGTAATAAACTGTCAGTACATTTTCTGTCATTTTGCAGACTTATTTCTCTCTGTATATTATTTATTATACATGATATTCATTCATTCATTCATTTTCTTTTCGGCTTAGTCCCTTTATCAATCCGGGGTCGCCACAGCGCAATGAACCGCCAACTTATCCAGCATATGTTTTACGCAGCGGATGCCCTTACAGCTGCAACCCATAACTGGGAAACATCCACACACACTCATTCACACACATACACTATGGACAATTTAGAAACCGGAGCACCCGGAGGATGATATTATATATTATTACATGTATAATTATGTACATTATATATTATTATATTAGATATTATTACATGATATTATTTAAAACTATTTAATGTCAATAAAAGTCACTTTGTTAAAATGGAGAGTTGAATTTTCAACATCAAAAGTCGACAGAGCAGAGATCAACATCCCATAATGCAATTCAGACAAAGGTTTGTCATACAGATCAGCTAGACCAGTGAACCACGGACCTAAACCCAACCAATAATGTTTTCAAAATCTAAATCTAATAAAGCTAATAAAGAGAAAGTGCACTGCGACCATGTAGTTCCACCTTGATTTTACATTGCTTTGATCTCTTTTGTGGAACCGTGCTTCACCTGACTCAATCACGAGCGCACTGCATCACAAGTACAACAGCGTACACAAAATGAGCGTCCAAGCTAACTGACCACCCCAGAAAAATTGTCCATATGGAGATGGGTAAAGCAAACATATTCAATTACAAATCACAGACAATGTTAAGTTCTTGTCTGAGTTCTTCTTGTGGTATTTATTTGGTGTTGTAGAGCTTTAACTCCATCTACTCTTATAAAGTTTGTAATCAGGTCGGACACTCAATACTCTAAAAATACTTGAAATATAACATTTCTATAGATATTGGGATTGTAATTGGTTTTACTGGAGCAGTTTTTTAATGCTGAAAACTGCACCACTGATCAGGTAAAGCTTTTTGATTAACATAATATCACCAACATGGTTCTACTGAATTAACAGTTAAATGGGAACCACTGGCAGAAATGTTCTATATTCATATCAAATTGCATTATATTAATGTATTATTGATGTATTCAATATATTACACAATTGGTATAATATATTTCTTGCTTCTGCTACTCTCAACTCAAGCTACTGTCAAATGTGCTTTTGTAAAAGGTTAAACTTGTAATACACTAGGCGCTAAGGGGATAGTTCACCCCAAAATGAAACATTTACTCACTGTTTACTCACCCTGAAGTGTTTTCAAAACTTTTATCAGCTCATTTTTCTGTTGAATACAAAAGAAGATATTTTGAAGAATGTTGGAAACGTGTAACCATTTCTGTAATAGGACAAACAAATGCTATCCAACATTTTTCAAAACATCTTCTTTTTTTCTTCAACAGAAAAAGAAACTCAAACAGGTCTGGGACTAGTGGAGGGTGAGTAAATGATGACAGAATTCTCAATTTTGGGTGAACAATCCCTTAAATAATATTACATCATTTAGATAAATAGTTCCTTAATATTATGAATAACTTAGTGTCACTAGTCTGAGTGCTCTCATATGTTAGTCTTAAGCCTTGTACTATACTGTTTCTAGGGTTATTCTGGGTGGTTGTTAGGGAGTTGTTAGGTGAATAGCACCTATAATACACAATACTAAATAAGGGGATATTGTTCATCATTGGCTAGCGTTTAAACAGTTCAGTGCATAAAACATAATTTATAAGTACTGTATAAACTGATGCCCAACATCCAGAATTGCATACTTGGTTTCATGTCTGGCCAAAAAGAGGTTCTTTCCACGCTATTTTTTGTGCTTGTATCAACATGGCAAAGCTCCTAAGCAGAAATTCCTTATTTAACAGTAACACATGGACTAACCCCTGACAAATGAGGGTGTTGGAGTACATAGTGTGCAAAACACACAACTGGCAGAGTGTGCTGGCAGTGTCTGATCTAGACGAGATCTTCAGAGACATGCAGAACTACACTGCACTGTAGTGGCCAACAGCACTGACCGTTATTGAGGAAATTCCAGTCATAGAGACAGACAAAGAACTGGTTTAGATAAAAAATGTGATTAATGTTCATCAGACCTTCAGGTTGTTGAGCTAAAATAGTAATACATCACCTCCAATTGGATGATTTCAATGCATTTATACCCTAACGTTTAAAAAACACTGAATGACTTGGTGTAGAAACAATTTACACTAAAATTCTGTCAAATTTCGCAGTCATTTACAAAGTACTGCAAGTAACACACTGAAATAAATATTAATGTTAAAGAGACACTTAACATTTTTAGAAAATAAGCTCATTTTTATAACTCTCCTAGAGTTTACCAATTTTTTATCAATACAGCCGATCTCTGGGTCTCTGCAATGATATCATGCAGTGCCTGAAAATAATACCCAGCACAAGTCCTGCATTTCCACCACCAGTTAGAATATCATTGCGCTGCTGCAGTTGTGGTATGGCAGCAAAGTTCCTTGATAATTACGCCAGAATGAAAATACAGTTCCTAGACATATCAACCTGAGTAATAGCAACTTTTCATTTTCAGTCAGTCTTATATTCTACGATGTAAGAATTAAGCTTTAAATAGGAAAATTATTAAAACTCTTTGGTCATTTTTGAACTAGATGCTAACGGTCTAATCCGATTCAATGATTTATGCTAAGCTAAGCTAAAAGTGCTCCCTCCTGACTGGCTGAATGGGTTAAAAAATGCTAAAACTCAACTGTTTAACTCTAGAGGAGTTGTAAAATGAGCCTATTTTCTAAAAATGTTGAGTGTCCCTTTAACATTAATATTTATTTCAGTAATGATTAGGAAATTGTACAGAAATCAAGTGGTAATTGTTTCTACACCAAAGCATTTCAGTGTAATAGTGCTGTCAATCAAGTTCCTTTGTAATCGAATTATTTATATTGGTACCCCTGACTCAGAAAACAGGAATGTGGTACTTAAGGCTTGAATTCTTTTCTGACAATTTCATTATTATTAGCATGATTAACTGCATAGTTTTCATTAGATTTTTTACCTTTGATAACAAAACCAGAGCTTTACCTTGTAATTCACGATAAATTAAGAAGTGTGAATCATCTTTTGAGGAAAAGAGATGGTTTTGTTTTATTAAGACAGGAAGTTATTGCTCATCCACAGAAGATGTCACAAATCTCACAAACCTCACATGGCTGGTTAAAGAACAACCTTCACCAGAGTTAAACTATAAACACTTTACAAGTTTATATTTATAATGATTCATAAAGGTATCCATTATGTCTTATTATAGATTAATCCATAAATAATTGTCTCTGCAGTGGCACAGGTAAAATCCATTATATTTCTAATGGTTCAATCATTAAACAGTATGTTATTTTAGAGCACATAGTGATATGACATGGAAATAGGACATATGAAATGAGCTCCTGCAGTTGCATTTAGGGCTGTAAATATGACAGTATACAGTGCTCAGCATATACGAGTACACCCCATTTTGAAAATGAATATTTTTATCCATTTCTCAGTGAATATGGGTAATATATATGGGTGCATTTGAACAAAACAGATTTATTAAACAGATATATTTATTAAAATAATATTTTTGTCACAGAACATCTTTAGAAATGGAAAGATAATACATTTAAATTCATGCAAAATATTGCAAAAAAAATTACTAACTACAACATTTCCACAAAATTGTATATATTTTTGTTTCTCTTGATATTTGCTATTTTTGAACATTTTATTTAATAGTTTTCCCTAACATATAAATTTGGGCGACTAATTTTTGAACCATTATTGTAAGTTATTTTGTTAGATTAGCTCCAGATTTGGCTTCAGTAATGACTAAACTAATTTATATGCACAAATATAATATTGTAAAGCTTCCTATAGAAAATATTCATTTAAATGAGAGATTTGTGGGGGGTGCGCTCATATATGCTGAGCACTGTATATTGTATGGATGAAATAAAAAGTCTGTTATTTCATATTAGGCTCTATCTTTGATTATGTGGTGCCAAAAAATACATAATTTATGATAATATATATATATTTTTAAAAAAATTTATGATAACTGCAGTCTTTTCACGGATAACACAAATAACATCATGGTGAAAAAGTTGCAAATTTGAAAGTACAATGTTTACATTTTGTATTTTATTTAGCAATATATTATTATGTTTAGCCTGTCATTATTAGTTCATGAAAAGTGTTTTCATTTGATTCATATTTATTTTGTATTTCTACATTCCTAATCAAACATTTGCCCCCAGAATCTCTAAATAAAATTAGCACTGTCGCCTCACAGCAAGAAGGTCGCTGGTTCAAGTACCGGCTGGGTCAATTGCCATTTCTGTGTGGAGTTTGCATATTCTCCCTGTGTTTACGTGAGTTTCCTCCGGGTGCTCTGATTTGAAAGTGAATTTAATAAACTAAATTGGCCTTAGTGTACGTGTGTGAATGAGTGTGTATGGATGTTTCCCAGTACTGGGTTGCAGCTGGAAGGGCATCTGCTGTGTAAAACACATGCTGGATAAGTTGGCGGTTCATTCCGCTGTGGCGACCCTGATGAATAAAGAGACTAAGCCGAAGGAAATGAATGAATGAATGAAAATGTAAATCTCCATGTAGTCAATATACTAGACTATTAATATATTGAATTTACCAAAACTCGTTACATATATAGGGTATATATATATATATATATATATATATATATATATATATAT
>CAIGQW010053650.1:3299259-3311760 GCA_903798125.1 Danio choprae | reverse complement strand
GGACCAATCGCTCGCTTTTTTAAATGTCTAATCATCTTGTTTAATCCCGCCCCTTTTCGCAGTGCCGTATGACAAAATTTCGCATGCTCAAACTCTAGTGTGACCGGAGCATAACAATGTTCAATATCCAATATAGTTTTTTTAGTTCATTTTTTTATATTTTTGTACGAGTAAGAGTTATGTATCTAGCCCTTGCATTCCTCATAAACAGCATTTAATTACATTATTCACATTCACTCTCTGCCTTTATTTATGAACCCGTATAAAAGCAGGAGGGAAACAAATACTCCACATAACCACTTCATATCCTCTGTTGTTTTAACTCTGTGAACTACAGCTCTGGCATTAATCAGTATGTTGATTGTATGTTAAAAGTGAAACTAAAATCTGTCTTTCAGGAGTGTGTCATTGACGAAGACTGTGAGAAGGGCAAGTACTGCCTCTATGAGACACACAGCTCAAAGTGTCTGCCATGCAAACAGCTTGATGTGGTAAGCAGTTTCACATTTCACAGACAAAGTACACTTAACCTCCATTATTACCCAGTAGGAAATATTCTCTAGTTTATGCTAATTGTTCAACCTTGTCTCTAGTTAATTCCATTTACCAAGGCAGGAAATTACTGGGGGGATTGGAAGTCTGACATCTGTAATTAACGCATGATTCCAGCTGAATGACTGAATGCCGGGGGGTTGGGGGGGCCAGCTGGAATCAATGAATTCAACTTACAATTGAGGAGGCATTCAGTAATTCAACAAGAGGAGGCAATACACACAAAGGAACTTTTAGTGCTCAGAGAATTAAGTGCTAGAGTTAGGAGGGGTGAATGTTTTTTTTTTCAAAGAGAGAGAGTGTTTCTACAGGTGGTTTGTCAGATGACAACATTAAATTGACATCTAACATTGGCGTAAAAAAAAACACAAAAATCATTAATGTGTTTTTAATTGCCAAAGTTAGATGTCAATTAGACGTCATTTTGACATCAATGTAGTTTACATGCATTGTAGGTATACAAAATGAGTACATTTGGAATTTCAGATTTATAAATCTATTTTTTTAACATTATAATACTTTTTGTGTTGTTATTTTGGTGGTCAAAAGGGCATCAATGTGTGGAAGTCAAATAGACGTCAAAGTATTCACATCAAAGCAGTGTGTTTTTTGATGTTGTTTTGACATCAAGGTGCCCGCTAGGAATTGTGAGTTTTCATTTAAACCATTTTCCATTAATATTACTTAAACTGATATGTCAATTCAAAATCTGCAGCTTACAATTCAAACAAAGAAGTCAACTTATAATTAAGGAGGCATTCTGCAATTCAACAAGAAGAGGTAATACACACAAAGGAACTCTTAGTGTTTAGAGAATTAAGTGCTAGAGTTAGGAGGGGAAGTGTATTTTCATATTAGAGAGAGAGAGGAGAGTGTTTCTACAGGTGGTTTGTCAAGCCCACTCGCCTGTGTGAGGCACACTTCATAAATGGACGATGTTTTTTTGTATTGTTGTGTTTTGTTTTTTAGAGATATGGAGTGTTTGTAAGAAAGTCAGTCTGTTTACATGGACCCCAATAATCCCCTAATTAAGAGTAGACCATGTAAACCGGTTTTTAATTGCCTTAATCCGACTAAAGTCATAATCAAACTAAACAGAAATCGAATTAAGACATGCCGGTTTTAGTTGCATTAGTGAAGCGCAGTACAGACATGTAAACACAGCAATTAAAGTATTACCGTCGTGTAGGAATTTCAACACATTTTGCGACAGGACAGTCTATACACACACGGCTGTTTGACACTATTCTCTGCACCTACCGAGTCAGCGAAGGACCACAGACACCTGCATCGTTCATACTCGCATCCAATATCTCATCTGTCACGGGGGGCATGCATGAAATGTTCCTGAATGAAAGGGAAAGTGCCAAACTGCAGTTAAAGTCGACAAACTCAAAATGAAACACCTGAAATTACATGAAACTCTGGAGGAAATGTGCATAGCGTGGTGACACAATGACGTTAATTGAATTATGTGCTATAACATGTAAGGGGTCATGAAAGGAACATTCAAAAAGCAGCTCATGTAAACGCCTTCATCATAGTATTGTCTTATTCAGATTAAAGCAAATAACTTGATTACTGAGGACCATGTAAACGTAGTCAGTGTCCGGTGCCAATATGCAAAATAGTTGCAAATGTCGGTTAAAATGTCAAGATGAAAGAGTGTGTTTTCTAATAATGAAAATAGTAAGTTAATATAAATATAAATTAGACAGCCACTATAACTGTTCATACCATTATAAATACATGATCGCACCCAACAGGCTATATTAGAAAATATTCCATCAGCAGACTTCAAATCTAGCAGATAGCCGATGGATAGACACTGAGTGTAAGTGTTCAAAAGACATGTTTTCTTGTAAAAAGGCCATTTGTATCTAAATATAGCCTAAAAATGATGTAACATTGATTCGTAGTGTGTATTTTAATAGATGTATTTTAATTGAATAGTATTTTAATTGTCACTATTCATCCAAATTCTGCATTTTATATAAAAATATAGGTCGAATCACGTCTGTTGAAATAACCCATCACAGGTTACTGAAGGTCAGAATTCGTCAGCGCAATAGCCTAGTGGTTAGCAGGCCGACATATGGTGTGGTAGCACTTCAGGGCGTCCCGAGTTCGATTCAACTATTCAAAATTCAACCATTATCCCTAAAAACACTGAAAAAAAAATAAACTTGAATATATATATATATATATATATATATATATATATATATATATATATATATCATGCTACTAAAATGACATGCTGAAGTATTACACAAACTACTGAAAAAAAGCAGACTCCATTGACGGTAAATGTATATTTGTTCTGCTTTCTCTGGGGCTCTGCAAAACAAACACAGCACAGATAACGTGGCTTTCCAACAATATGATGCAACAGAGTCTGCATTGTGACTGCATTGCAGCACAAGTGCACCTGGAATCTGATATGCTGGAGCATTTCTCCTTTGGGTTGCACATCAAAGTGCGCAGACTGCTGAATATGAGCACTTTCCCCAGCCTCACGCAGGACATATTGAGTTCAACCAGAGGCACAGGAAGTATAGAAGCCAGCTAAGCAGAATACAAATGTGCTTTACTTACGCAGGATATTGTTGAAGACTAAAGCTCAACCAAAACAAACCACGTCTGCTTGTTAGAAAGCCTTGTCCTCAGACCTGGCTCTATGGATGAATCATTGTGCTGCTAATAGTTTTCTAAACATTCTGTAGGATTTTTTTTAGATGATGGTAAAAGGGGTAAAAATATAGACTAAATGTGTACACAGACACAAAAGACATTTTGGGTAGCACTGTTGCCTCACAGCAAGAGGGTCGCAGGTTCGAGTCCTACAGTCATATTGGAGTGATCTAAACAAATCTCTTTTTTAAAATGTACTGACATTAAAATTGGATCTAAATCTCAACGATTTTGAGGCCCACCTTTACATAGCAGTGCGGTTTTCCCCCGCCTACTGATTTTGAATGACACGTATTACCATGTCTCAGTATTAATGCTTATAATGATGTCCACAAGACAGGATTTGCAAAGAAACTCTGATTAAAAGATCTGTTCCAACTCTCTGTGATCCAACTGCACTTCAAGAAGCAGTAAGTGATATTGTTTATAGCATTTGAACTCTAATTTTTGAGCTGCGTAAATCATAACCGCTGGAATCACCACAGCTGCATAGTATACACAACTATAACCGAGGACGCTTCAATCCCACAGCAGGAGTCCTGGTTTGTGGACATTAAATCAGGTTTATTTTGTAACTTGGCTATAATAGATCTCTATATAGCAGAATATTTACCCATTTGGTGGACATCCTATCACATTTGCCGCGAGTAGATGAGCAAAAAACTTGTGTGTGCGCGTGCACATTGTAACAGCGTTTGTGTGTGGCTCATTCATCTTACTGTGGTATTTGTGACTGTGAGTCAATGTTTCATCATGTCTGAGTTGCTGTCTGTCATTTTGCTGCTGTGTTTATCCTGACATCCGACCCAAGTTATCCTTCTCTGAAGAGAAAGGTCTCAAGAGTGGGCAGGGAAAAGTGGGCTCTTTTTTATTTAAAGGCACAGTCGCAAAAACAGCTACATTTCCGTCTGACTCAAAAATGGCAATTTCAACAGGCTATAATAAATGATCTGATGGGTATTTTGACCTGAAACTTCACAGACACATTTTGGAGACACAAAAGACTTATTTGACATCTTGTTTAAAGGTCAAAATTGGAGCCCTTTAATTTCTATAATATAACACAGGCTCAGGCTTGCGCTGTAAATGGTCATGTGATGCAAAAATGGATGGTGAAACTGAGGCTTGCCTCTGGCGATTACGTTTTGGTAGCACCAACAACTAAAGTGATGTCTGAAGTGTGGAAAGGTTTTGACCATAGGCTAAGGGCCAATCCCAATTCTATTTTTGTACCGCTACTTCTCCCCCTTGGCCTTTGAAACAGAGTGTAAAGGGGAAGGGCTTCGAATTTACCCGTAAGAAATGCGACAGCATTACAACACGTCATCATGCGTCATCGCGAGCCCTTACTTCATATGAGATTGATAATGGCGACTGCTGTAGTTATTCCAGTTGCAATATATTTTGATATTTATCTTCAGGAAATCACCAAAGGTTAGACTTTTCTGACAGGGTATTCAAGTGTCATCGAGTGACAGATGTGAACGTATGTTGTGGAACTACTATACAGGAGTTATTAGGGATTATAGATAGCAAAATCCTGACTAGCGTGTGCAACCATGCTGCCATTGTAGATGGTCTACTCTGGGAAATTTTCGTACCCCTTGGTTTCGAGTGTGGTCCTGGAAAATTTTTCAAGGGCTATCTAGCCCTTTCCCTTAACCCTACGCCTTAAAGCTTAAGAGAACTGGGGTAAGGGGAAAGACTAAGGGATAGAATTGGGATTGGGCCTAAGTGTTTGCCTAGACCTATTTAGAGTGCTGAGATGTTGCGATGCTACAGACAACTTCCAATGGCCTATAGCCTATGTTAGTCATTAATTAGTTATGTTAAGAGATGTATAACTGACTCATTCCTGACAAAAGCTGCTTGCGTATGCATATTTGAATAATGTCAAGCTGTAAACAGGTTTGGGCTTTTAAAAGCTGTCAATCAAAATGTACTTGTCGCAATAGTATGTTACTGCACAACTGAAGAAGCTGAAACGCATTTCTAGGACCCCGTTGTTCCTGATCCGTCCAGTAGATGGTGGCTGGGTTTAGGGGGAGGGCTGGGGTAAGAGGGTTATAGAAATAATAAGGTGTTCTAGAAATGTTGTCCTGAAACTGCAGCCTCTCCAGTTGTGCAGAAACACAGTTCTCACGTGTCATGCTGGGGCCAAATTCTTGGGCACGGGCCCTGTCTGGCTTAACTTTTAAGGTCTGATTACAGTTCTATTCTCCCTGTGTCTGAGTGGGTTCTCTCCAGGTGCTCTGATCTCCTCCAAAGAGAAAAATAGGTTAATGGGATAAACTAAATTGGCCAGGAGAGTGTGTGGGTGTTTCCCAGCACATGGTGTTGCACTCTCAGTACTAAGTTGCGGTTGGAAGGGTATCCGCTGTGGAAAACATATGCCAGGGTAGTTGGTGGTTCATTCTGCTGTAACGACTGCTGATAAAGCAGGAACTAAGCCGAATGAAAATTAATGAATGTAATAAATTGGCCAGGAGAGTGTGTGGGTGTTTCCCAGCATAGAGGGTGGTACTGGGGGTGGGGGGGGGGGGGGGGGGGGGGAGCGGGGGGGGGGGGGGTGTGAGGGGGGTGGGGGGGGGGTGCTGGGTTGCAGCTGGAAGAACATTTGCCAGAGTAATTGGCGGTTCATTCCTCTGTGGCATCTCCTGATAAAGCAGGGGACAAGCTGAAGTGAGAGAGTGAATGAGAAAAAGAATGTTTGGAAATGTACACTAATATTGCCGACTGACACACTACACTAAAAGAAAAAAGGACTTTTTTATTGTTGGTTACTACTATAAAAAACGAAGACTATTTCTTCAGTATGTTCTGTATCCCTCAGTCATGCACCAAAGACGAGGAGTGCTGTGTGGGACAGTTGTGTGTTTGGGGTCAGTGCACCATCAACATCACGAAGGGAGACGCAGGAACCATCTGTCAGTATCAGACTGACTGTAAGGAGGATTTCTGCTGTGCTTTTCATAAAGGTACGAGAGTCTTGCATCATAAACGTGTGCCATTTTTTTGTAAACATTTTGTTCGCTGTCTTCTGAAACTGCTGGATTTGTTTGTTTTTTTCAGCCTTGCTATTCCCAGTGTGCATTGCTAAGCCAATAGAACGCGAGCGCTGCATCATTTCAGCCAATCACCTGATGGAGCTGCTGTCGTGGGATATGGAGGGGGAGGGGCCTCAAGAGCACTGCCCATGTGCTGGAGACCTGCAGTGCCAACATCGCGGGTATCAGACACTTAAAAATAAGCAAAAATGCTCAAATAAATAAAGAAAAAATGTATTTCATATAATTTTTACCATGATAATATTACAGAAGATAATATACATAATAATATGTACATAATAGTTTTAATAACTCATTTCTAATAACTGATTTTTTTTTTATCTTTGCCATGATGACAGTACATAATATTTTACTGGGTATTTTTCAAGATACTAGTATTCAGATTAAATTTAAAGGCAAATCATTGTAAGGCGAAGGTTTGTTCTGTAGACAATAAAAAAATTGCTTAAAGGGGCAATTAATAATAATACTGACCTGAAAAATTTTTCAAGTTTTAAAAAAATAAAAACTGCTTTTATTCTAGCCGAAATATAACAAATAAGACTTTCTCCAGAAGAAAAAATATTATAGGAAATACTGTGAGAAATCCCTTGCTCTGTTAAACATCATTTAGGAAATATATAAAGAAAAGAAAAGACATTAAGACTATATACCCTACAATACTAATTAACATTTAGTCATTTTAAACTGCCATTTGTAAACAACACGTTTATTTTTACATTTAAAATTTAGTACAACAACCTAACTCTATATAATTAGTATATGAATAATATAATTAGATATTTGAATATATAGGTGAAATAATCCTTCACTGTTATATTGGATCAGAAGTCTAGAAACATATGTTTGCTTCTTTTTGAAAAGTCTCTCATGTTCACCAATGTGTCGAAGAAATAAATAAGAAAATGTTGTACAAATAATAGTAATATTCATTCATTCATTTTCTTTTCGGCTTAGTCCCTTTATTAATCTGGGGTCTCCACAGCGTAATGAACCGCCAACTTATCCAGCATATGTTTTACACAGCGGATGCCCTTCCAGCTGCAACCCATCACTGGGATAATAGTAATATTGTGAAATATGATTAGAACATTTAATTATGCTGATTTTGTGCTCAATTATTATTTAGCTTTACAATGTAGCAAGAAGGTCACTGGTTCGAGTCCCGGCTGGGCCAGTTGGCTATTCTGTGTGAAGTTTGCATGTTTTCCCCATGTTGGCGTGGGTTTCCTCCGGGTGCTCCGGTTTCCCCCACAGTCCAAAGACATGCGCTGTAGGTCAATTGAATATACTAAATTGTCTGTAGTGTATGTGTGTGAATGAGTGTGTATGGGTGTTTCCCAGTACTGGTGAAAGGGCATCCGCTGTTTAAAACATATGGTGGATAAGTTGGCGGTTCATTCCGCTGTGGTGACCCGAGATGAATAAAGGGACTGAGCTGAAGGAAAATGAATAAATTATGTTAATGTTTTTACAATCTTTCTGATGAAATAAATGAATAAATTAAATGTTTATTTCAGAAACTAAACAAAATTCCAAATCACTGACCCATAGTGTATATGAAATATACATAATGTTCTTCATCTAGTGAATAATAATAAGCGTAAACAAAACAAAAACAATTATACATAATACCAATATTCAAAATCATTGTTTTTTCTCTATTTTTAAATAATTTGTACATTATTTCAGCAGGGCTGCATTTAAATGACGAAACATTGTAAAGGATTTCTGTTTGGTTTTAGTGCTGCTGAATTCTCTATTCTTTAAAGGGACAGTTCACCTAAAAAAATCTAATATTCTGTTAACATTTACTCACGGTTCACTTGTTCCAAACCAGTTTGAGTTTCTTTCTTCTGTTGAACACAAAGGAGGATAGTGTGAAATATGTTGGAAACCGGTAACCAGTGTTTGTTTTTCTTACAATGGAAGTCAATGGTTAATTCTGGAACAATAGCTGGTCAATAGCCTTTTTTAAAATAAAAACTATCGCTTTAAGAAAATATAAAATGGTCACATTTGATCAAATAAATGAAGCCTTGGATATTTTAATATACTACTATATTAAGTAATTTGATATATGGTGGCTTTTTTTGGTGCTGGCAGCTTAAAGAGGACTCTTATATGGAGAATGAACTCGCATGCATTACTCAGGAGACTTCAACAGAGTGTAAAAATCTTGATGATTCTGTGGGTCTCGTCAAACTCATCTTTATTTTGTATTTTCTATTGGATTCAAGTCAGGTGATTGGCTGGGCCATTCTACAGCTTGATTTTCTTTATCTGAAAGCATTTTCGAGTTTCCTTGGCTGTGTTTTGGATCATCGTCTTGCTGAAATGTCCACCCTGGTTTCCTCTTCATCATCCTGATAATGTAGATGATGAACTGAAGCAGCTAATATTCATTTACAATGTGGAAGGCCAGAGGGTTTGCTGAAGAACTACTGAGAGATTTCAGCTGCTGTCCATGCCTGTCTGTACCTCCCTTTCTTCATGTGTTCAATACTTTTTCCCTGCGTAATTGTATATTATTACGCATAACTTAATTTGTAAAGTAATTTGTTTTGTTTTCTTTGCATATATGGATTTATGTGGTTGTTACCAACATCTGGTGAAAATTTCAGGTCAAGGCACCTTTGGATACATGTTTTCTGAGAAAAATGGTGACATGTTAAATACTTATTTCCCCTACTGTATACATTATATACAAATCCGTAGCTATATACAGTTGAGGGCAAATATATTAGCCCACCTGTAAAAATGCTATTCTTTTTCTTCATTTTTATCTTCATTTATTTTAGTTTGGCTAGTTTTGACATTTTTTAAATATTTTTTTGGTTAATACTATTAGCCACTTTAATTATGATTATTTTTAGAATAATAAAAATAAGAGTACAATGTTAACATGTTTCATTCTATAAAGGTTCTGATATCATTTCGTCCAAATTTCAAATACAAATATTGCCATTTAACGCTTTCCAAAAAATGAGAAATAGTCAGAATAACAAATGCTTTCAATCTGAAGTGACTGAAAATGATTCCACCAAATGTCGATTTGCTAACCGTGTGTGTTGTGTTGTTGTGTGTTGTGTTGTGCAGTCGTGGTGCGCTGTGTCTGAAGAGTCAGAACTCCAGCGAGGAGGAGCTCACCGACACACTTTACTCTGAGATCGACTACATCGTCTGAGACTTCAACACAAAGACGAAGAAGAGCCGCTCAAATGCTTCATCATAACTCCACAGCTTTATAAATAATTACTCCTTGCTTGTAGAAATAAATCCTTCACCACATTCACTGACAAGCCCTGAAATGCAGCTGTGAATATTCACTGATATCCTGAATGTAAAAGACTGTTCACACTGACATCTGGGTAAAGCCGATTCATCAAGTGACACAACAAGAGCTAAATAAATAACTTTAAATCGAGACTGAATGTAAATCAAATGGGTGTCAGTGTGATCAGCACTGTTGAAGCTCGATTGTGGGTTTTAAAGGGATAGTTCAATCGAAAACAAAAAATTCTGTTATCATTGACATCCTTGATCTTTCACAAACCTGTTTGAGTGTCTTCGGTTTAAAGATATTTTGAAGAATGTTGGAACTGTTGATGGGCGGCACGGTGGCTCAGTGGTTAGCACTGTCCCCTCACAGCAAGAAGGTCGCTGGTTCGCGTTCCGGCTGGATCAGTTGGCATTTCTGTGTGGAGTTTGAATGCTCTCCCCGTGTTGGCGTGGGTTTCCTCCGGGAGCTCCGGTTTCCCCCACAGTCCAAACACATGCGCTATAGGTGAATTGAATAAACAAAATTAACTGTAGTGTATGTGTGTGAATGAGTATTTATGGGTGTTTCTCAGTACTGGGTTGCAGCTGGAAAGGCATCCGCTGTGCAAAAGATATGCTGGATAAGTTCATTCCGCTGTGGTGACCCCACATGAATAAAGGGACTAAGTCGAAGGAAAATGAATGAATGGAATGAATGGGACTTCCAGAGTAAGGAAAAAAATACTATGGAAGTCAGTGATTACAGGTTTCCAACATTCTTCAAAATATCTTCAAACAGAAGACAAAAAGTGTCAAATAGGGAATGAGGGAATTTTCTTTTTTGAGTGAACTACCCCTTTTTAAGCACTGGGCAGAAGCACTTCATGTACAGTACTAACACTTGAAAAATATGTCTGGCAGAGAAAACATGAAGACTAGCTTTGAATCCATCTCAATTACGTGTAGTAGTAAATGTTACACACTCCAAGCAGAATTAAGCCTCATGTACTCTCCCTATAGGCAATATAAATACCACAAATTCACTCCAGAAAATAAAAAAGTTGGAAAACGCTTCTGTTGTTTCGCTGTTTATTTTATGTACTAGTTAGAATTAAACTGATTCCTGCTGAACAAAACAGCTTAAACCAGTCTAAGCTGGTTGGCTGGTTTTAGCTTGTCGATCAGCCTGGTTTTAGAGGGGTTTTGGCCATTTCCAGGCTGGTCTTAGCTGGTCAGGCTGTAATGACTAGCTAAAACCAGCCTGACATGCCTGGTTTAAGCCGGACATAGGTGGTTTTGGCTGGGCTCTCATTCATTAGATATTAGGATCGATACTAGTACTTATTAAATAGATACTTGTACCAATTCATTAGATACTAGTAACTATTAAATAGATACTAGTATTTATTTATTAGACACTAGCATCTTTTATAATTATTACTAGTAACAATTCTTATTTTACTAGTCAGTTCTGCTTTTTCACTCGTCTTATGTTATGACTAGTGCAAATGAAAGAGTAGAGTTCAATTAAACATTTTACTATTAAAATAAAGATTTGTACTAGTAACATTTCAAACAAGTACTTAAGTATTTAATAAATATGTACTAGTATCTTTTAAATAAGTTTTAGTATCTATTTCATAGGTACTAGTATCTATTTAATAAATACTAGCATCTAAATAATAAGCACTAGTATATATTAAATAGATACTAATATCTAATGAATAAGTACTAGTATCTAATACTTCAGTACTAGTATCTAATTAGTAAGTACTAGTACTTAATGATTAACTACTAGTACATAAAAATATGTGCTAGTCCCAGCTGGAATACATAGTCAAAACGGAATAGTTGATATCTCAATGACAGATCCCATAGAAATCAATGGGACATTTTTTTATTTGTTACTAGTAACAACAGAATAGTTACTAGTCACTATTAAAATAAGTACTAGTATCTAATAAATAAGAACTAGTATCTATTTAATAAGTAATAGTACCTAATGAATAAGTACTAGAACCTATTTAATAAGTACTAGTACCTAATGAATAAGTACTAGTATCTATTGAATAAGTTCCAGTATCTAATACACAAGTACTAGTATCTATTTAATAGGTACTAGTATCTAATGAATGAGTACTAGTATCTAAAGAATAGGCACTAGTATCTAATGAATGAGTACTAATACTTAATTGAAAAAAGATACTAGTATCTAAAAATTAAATTCTAGTAACATGAAAATAGATACTAGTATGGACTATTGATTAAATGTCAAAACGGCTTGCCATACACATTGTCTTAACCCAACATTAGGTCAAATATGCCAACCCCAAAATCAGTCGGGAGCCTATCTGGACCACCATTTTGATTCAGTGTTTACATTAGCAAAACCGCTCACCTACACCATAGTCATCATATAATAAATAGCCATTTATTATAGATAGTATAATAATAATATATGTATGGCAACGTAATACACGGTCTGCCATCGTCCCTGTACAGTGAAAACCAGGATTCATCCGTGAAGAGAAAACCTCTCCAAAGTGCCACCGAATGTAAGCAGTTTCCCCACTGACGAACTGCAGTCAATTCGAGACCCCGATGAGGACGACGAGGCGACATATGAAGAATGAGCTTCTCTGAGACAGTTTCTGAGTTTGTAGACATATTTTGGCTCTGGCATTCACATGTAGCTTAAGGTCAATTATTTATTTAAAGCAGGAATTGTTTGTTTATTAAAAAAAAAAGAAGTTATGACTGGATATTCTTTAGACTTAAAGAAAAAACTATTATAATAATATTTAGAGAGAAGAAAAAAAAAAAAAAAACTCAAATGTGAAACCTTTATCTTCATTTCAGTAAATGAAGATCCAGGGTGTTTTTATACCAAATGCAAAGATAATTCAGGGACTGTTAATATTTTTGG
>CAIGQW010053650.1:3264524-3287874 GCA_903798125.1 Danio choprae | reverse complement strand
GTAAGTGAACAGGTAAGGTAGAGGCTAGATCATTGTTTCTCAACCACATTCCTGGAGGACCACCAGCTCTGCACATTTCACATGTCTCCTAAACGAAACACAACTGATTCATCAGCTCATTGGCAGAGACTGAAATACCTGTAATGGGTGTGACAGACAAAGAAGACATCCAAAACATGCAGTACTGGTGGTCCTCCGGGAACGTGGTTGAGAAACACTGGGCTAGATCACAAAATGTACATTTGAATAATCAGGTAACTTTATTTAATTCTGTTTTACATTTTCAAATGTTATTTCAGAAATAATTTTGCCTCATTTATAATATCTTTTTCATTTATTTTGCCCGTGGTATTGTGTATATACAATATGTGATATATATTATGCTCTCATTTAACCACCATATACAAGTCAGTGCTCTGTGACACAACCAAATAATCAACCATTCTCTTCTTTCTTTTTCTTTGTTGACGAAGCAAAATGAGTGGAGTTTAACAAGAAAAAAAAAAGGCTTTCCATTCAAGTTTCTTACAAACTGCTATAACCAGCCCTAGTAGGTTACTGGTATAGCTGGTCTTTCAACCTGACTAACTGAACCGGTTGGTTTAATCTTTTTTTTTTCAGCAGAGCAACTTTCCACGAGGTCAACATTCCCAGACAAAGCAGTCATCAAGGCATTTTTCCTTAGTTTAACTGTTTGAATCACTTAGGTTTGACTAACATCTCTTTAAAAAAGTCAATTCATATTAAAAGAGACACTGCAATTCAGACGTTGCCTAGCAACATAAAAAGTGCACCGCATTTTTGTCAACAATAAAACAGTGCACCACCTTGCGTCCTCAGAAAAATCGCATTTGTGTGATCGGCCTCTAAGACCTCCTAAATAAAACTAAAAACCAATAAAGCAGCTTTACTTTTCTGTCCGTCTCCGGCCCCGTCCTCCTGAGAGTATGGCTCTGCTTTAAAGTACAGGTACTGGGCATCAGCTTTGCTCTTGCCGTTCTCGTCATACTCGCTGTCTGTGCCAGAGTCCTCCTCCGCCGTGTCCCACGTCTCCTTCTTTCCCTCATGTGCTTTGGAGCGCCGGCTGCTGGTGATGCTGTGTGAGTCCAGTCCGTTAGCCAATGGCAGCGGGTTGCTGTCTGCATTACACAGTGTGTCGCTGCTATGGCTGGAGCTCAGGATATCGCTGTCCACTGAACTGGTGCTGCGGTCGTTATTGACGTCCGAGTCTGAACGCTCCTCAGAAGGGAACTGGTTGTCTGTGTCGGAGGCAGCTCGCATGCAGTTCTCCGTCTGGGAAGGCTGGGAGGAAGCGTCCGGTTCCTGTGCTGGTGACTCGATGTGCTCGAAATCGCTGTGTTCAGAGCTCTTCTGACTGTCACTGGTGCTGGAGGTTTGCTGCTGCTGTTGTTGTTGTTGTTGTTGTTGTTGTTGTTGTTGTTGTTGCTGTAAAGAAAGATTCTTCAGCTTCTCTGTGCTCTCTTCAAGAATCGCCTCTACTGACTTTCTGCCGGCCTTGGCGCCATCAAAAGAGTCCTCGGAGTCAGCGCTGGCTTTGGGGCAACTAGTTCTATTTGCGAAAGAGCCTGGCGACTGCTCAGGCAGAGAGACAAAGAGTCTGATTGTGTTTCCATGGCGGTCCAGGAGCTTCCACAGAATAGAGTCGGTGAAGGCAGCCTGATGATCCGTTGAGTCGGAGCTCTCCACGAAAACCTGAGGAGAAAGAAAGAGTGTCTTGTAGTCATTCATTCATTTTCCTGCGGCTTACTCCCTGAGTTATCAGGGGTCGCCACAGTGAAATGAATTGCCAATTACTCATAGGTTTTACACGGCGGATGCCCTTTAAGCCACAACCCAGTACTGAGAAACACACATACACTCATTCACACACACACACACTACGACCAATTTTACTTTTGTAATAATCAGCTAAATTAATATGAATTGAGACACACTCATCTGACAACATGAAAAATTAAAGAGATATGCATTTGAAAAACGTAGTTTACTAGGGTCTGGAAGTGAATTTTATGTGAAGTGATGCTTTAATGCTTTTTACTTATTATTTTACTTTTTTTTTTTACAAGAAACCTGAAGTTAAATTGTAGAGTTTTACCATTTTTGAATCCATTCAGCTGATCTCTGGCAATGGCAAAAGCACTTTTAGCTTAGTTTAGCATAAATCATTGAATAAGATTAGACTATTATCTTCATCTCGCTCAATAAAGTTAGGGGGGGGGGGGGGTTTGGGGCAAATTATTTCACTTATTTTTTACTTAATATTTTCCTTATCATTATTATTATTTTAACCTGAAGTTAAAAAGTCAAGTTTTACCATTTTTTTTAAATCCATTAATTCAATCTCAGGTTCTGGCTGGAGCGTTTTTAGCTTAGTTTAGCATAAATCATTGACTCGGATTAGACTATTATCCTCATCTCGTTTAAAAAAAAAAAGTTTAGAAAATGTTCCTATATAAAGCTTGACTCTTCTGTAGATACTTTCCGTACTAAAACTGACAGAAAGTGAAAAGTTGACCATTTTTAGGCCAATATATAGTTGTATAATTTCTAGCCATATCATAATATAGCTAATGTATAGTTTCTAGCCATATCAGCATAAAAAATAACAACCATTCTTTTTAATTTTCAGTTCATTCTCACTTAGTACACAATGTAACTATAGAAGCGTCAAGCTTTAAATAGGAAGATTATCAAAAATCTTATTTCTTTTGAGTGAGATGATAATAGTCTAATGTAATTCAATGATCTATGCTAAGCTAAGCTAAAGGGACTTTAAAAAATGGTAAAACATCTAGGTGACGTAAAATGTATTTCCAAAGAAGGAGAGTGTTCCTTAAACACCTCACAGCACCCTCCCGATTTAAACACCACTGCATAGCCGATCAACTGCACATTTTAAAATAAACAATATTTTTGTTTTCTTACTACATATAGAAGGTTTTTGTGTTTTTTTACATTTAATTAATAAAACCCTTTTTGTACAAGACTACACATATTTGATACCAGAATATAATGTAAATATTTAGCAAATGTTTTGTGAGTGTCATGTACTTGACAGCAACATGTTAAATGCTATGGCAAATGCTATAAGAATTAACTGTGTAGGAACAGTCAAATATTTCATACACTTCATTGTTGGAGCAATTGTATGCTTATGAAGTACAATTTAAACCCAGTCATGTTGTACTTTGGTTATGACGCTGTCTTAGAAGGCAGGCAATGAGGCGGCTCACTAAATTTTGGTACTGAGCCATTAAAATGAGTGTTATGCAAGTGAACCTTGTTACTCCTGAAGAAACCTTCTGCTTTCAGGGTCTTGTTGGGCACATAAAGAAGCCGAAGGTCATTATAGCAGCGCTCTAAGACGACACGCATCGTCTCTGCACAAAGTCCCGTTGCCTGAGAACACAAGCAGGTAAGAGGTTAGAACAGCCTTTGGAACTTTCTAAAAATAAACATTTGCATATTTCGCATAAGATTTATTTTTTTAAAGCATTAGTAAATAGAGGTGTTTTTGGTGTAAGTGTCAAATTACATTTTCAAAAATGAGTTTATATACAAAGAAACAACTTAAAATTTGTTCCATCATTATTTAACATAACAGAAATATTTCTGTAAAGATGTAGCGACCTAGTTATTCTGACCTGTGCTTATAAAATTGAAATATATATACAGACAAGTCCAAAATTATTCATACCCCTGGAAAATTCTGACTTAATTACTTTTATTACGTTTTTTTTTTTTACCGGAAATGACAGGCTTTTCCCATAAGATAATAAGACGATGTACAAGAGAGATCATTGTGGGGAAAAAATATTTCTCAGCTTTTATTTACATTTAAACAAAAACTCCCCACACATTTTTGGGCTTCATTATAAATAATAATGATCTATTTTAATTAGGGCTGCACAAAATATCATTTCAGCATCGATATCGCAATGTGTGCATCTGCAATAGTCACATCGCATAGATGTGCAATGCTGTGTAGACATTGCAATGTAATTTTTACATTTACATATACAAAAACAATAAAGCATGCACTGTTTATTTCACTTTTAACTTCAGTGCATTTATCTATGCTTGTATTTTGTTTATTACATGAAATGCATGACTCACTGCATTTCAATCAACCCAAATGAATACATTTGTTAACACTTTAAGGACCAATTCTAACTATTACTTATTTGCTAGGTTATTGCTTATGAAGCACATATTCTGTATGATCTTATTCTACATCCCTAATCCTGCCCAATACCTAAACTACCTTAATAAGGAGCAAATTAGGAATTTATTGAAGCAAAAGTCATAATGGTTTGCTAAGAGTGAGAATTGAAACTTAAAATAAAGTGTAACCAAAAACGCTTACCAAACAGTGCTATTCAATCATTTGCTGGAATATACGGCAATATATATAGTAGAAAAACGAAATATCCCAATGTCAAATTTTTTCTAATACCGTGCAGCCCTAATTCTAATAATGGCTTATTCATATTTATATACAGTAGTCCCTCGCTATAACGGGGTTCACCATTTTTTTAATGCAATTTGACATGCTTTTTTTTTTTTTACAGCGCATTGTGTTCTGCGTCCGGATTGGCTGTAGACCATTGTCGATCAATCTCCTCCTTGTCTCCTGTACAGCACAGAATAAGTTCAGCTTCCCAAATTAACATAAATCTTGGATCGCTAGCAGTGTGAGGTCCAACAAGGATGAAAAAGTGTTGTAACTGTCCGCAGCAAGACCATCGTAAAGGGTGTCGCACACTGGATGCGCCATGCCACACAGCGCCATGCATTTTAAAATTGTATACACAGGTTTATATCAGGGTAAGCACACCTGCGCCGCAAGGCAGGGGCTGTATACGGTGCACAGCTACGACTCAGGACACTGTTCATATTACACCACAGAGCCCCATCTGAATAATTTCATTTTAATGTGCGTGTCTGGTGTGTGTTAATTCCAACTGTCATGTGCACGGCGCATCCGGTGTACGACTCCCTTAAGGATGGAGTCTGCTTTAGTTTTGTGGATCAGTGACTGTAGGAAAAAGAACATTACGCTGGATGCCAACATTATCTGCACAAAAGCTAAGAGTTTTAGAGACAACAGGTTTTGATCTTTGGTTTCATTCTATAATACTGGACTTATTTTTCTACGAAAGTTTGAACTTTGAGAGTGTTTAAACAAGAGAGAAAAGTGTGAAATGTTAATGCCTGTCTGAGAAAAGTGTATAAAGTGTGTAGTGAGGGGTTTTACAGCCTTTATTTTTTTACAAATATTATAGATGTTTTAAAGCTGACTACTTCGCGGATTTCACCTATTGCGAGTTATTTTCAGAACGCAACTCCCACGATTAACCAGGGACCACTGTATACGTTTTTAATGATTAGAAACATATTGCTGACAAATGGATAAAACCTAGTGATTTGAAGGATAGTAGAACATTTGGTGGTAAAGTTACAATTAATTAATTAATTAGTGTTTTGAAGCTGCACTGTGACCTTTAAATAGAGTTTTTTATTATGTCATCAAATTATGATTGTTCTGAAATGTCTGCTAAGATGTTTTGAAATATAACCTACTATTACATAATATCATTTTAGTGGAAGTCTTCTGCAAATCATTTGAAAAATGTATGAAAATCCATTTGTTTTTAGTCAGATAATAGCTTATATAACATATCTAATAAGTAGATTTTTTTGGAACAGTGTGTTTAGAAATGAGATTCTGTACCTGTGCAATGAGTTGCTTAAACTCTGTAATAGTCTGGTTGAGATATGCCCTGACACTGACTGGTGCAGCAATAGATTCACTCTTTAGATCCACCACATGGACCTTCACCATCACTTCTGCAATCAACAAACAAACAAACAAACAAACACAGTCAGCAGTTTGAAAAAAGGTACATGACAACAATGAGAACAGTAGAAATCAAAAGATGTTCAGCTCAGTAGATACCTCCGGGTTTGTAGGGTTGGAATGCTTGGTCAGGTCTGCGGATCTCCAGGAGCAGGTCAAACATATATGAAGATTTGACCCCGCCGAGCAGCAAACCCATGGGCATGTCTTCTTCACCCTCATAAGAACGTTCCAGATATTCATGAAACTCATCGTATTTGACCAACCGACAGCAGTCCAGGGGCACCACTCCCTCCAGATCCATCAGCTGCTCAGTGGACAATCATACATTTCAACAGAACACCCCCAACTATTTGGTTCTTTTACAATAAATCCTAGGCAGTGTACTTTTGTAAGCTAAACAATATGCTCAGAGTTTCGACTTAGATGACACTATTTAACCATTCTTACCTTATAGGCCATTTCAGTTGCTTCTTTGAGGGTCTTGTCCTTGTGAACCTCCAATTTATTCTCCATCATCATCATCTTCACGGGATGCATGCAGAACAGCTTGATCTAATGGCAGAACAAACACTGACTTTGTTTATGCCGGTATTATAAGGCAGCATCCTAAATATCTAGGACCCTCATAATGATCAATAAACAATGGCACTAAAGGTGTGGTACATTTATCATCTACTGAATCATATTTGTTGTGCAAGCCAACTTTGAGTATGAAAAAAGCACATTTTCAGACTCCGTTAGCCGACACTGTGTGAGTCTATTAGATTGTGGTTTGAATGACTCTATGAATCTGTCTGCATGTGTCTGTCTTTTTGCATGCCTGTCTGTCTGTCTGTCTGTCTGTATGCATGCATGTCTGTATGCATGTATGCATGTATGCATGTCTGACTGTCTGTATGCATGTCTGTCTATATGCATGCATGGATATATACTCACACTCTCTCTCTATTTCTGTACATAGTCTACATTGTAAGAGAACAGTGTATAGAAGCTAATAAGTTTGGGATGTGACCATACATTTGATGCTAGTCAGCAACATTCTTTGCATTGCGTTCGGATTGGACCACAGCCCAAGTGTCCACGCAGTTATGCTACTGAGCAATGGTTTTATCTGTGCAGTCCCTTTACCTTGCATGTGTTGCGCTCAATTTCTCGTTGCCTCTTTTCCTGCTCCTCAGACTCTTTCTCTCGCTGCACCAGTCTCTTTATGTGCTCGGGAAAGTCCTCTACCTCCAGAAACTCTGCAAACACACACACAGAGTCCATTAAACTGAGACCATTGGAGAAACAATAAATAAATTTGCAACATCCATGGCAGTTTGTTTACTTACTTGCATTCCTGGTGGGGTCTTTTAGTCTATACATCAGCATGTATGCATTTGTAGAGCTGTTGGGGTGTAAAAGCAGAAGATATGATAAACATGGGTATTTAATTTAAAAAACTGCAGTGCATTTAAGAAGGGTCTATCTGGCATGCAAGAGATCACAAATGCAGGACTCGGAGGCTTCACACACCTGGCAAAGGCACTGGAGTAATAGCCTCTGCTCCCTGAGGATCCGCCATATGTCTTCCGGATGTCATCCTGTGTGATCTGAAACACAAACACACGATGGCAATAACTCAATTTACAAGCTGCTACTATAAACCTACAACTCTGTACGGTTTTCTTTCTTTGTGCGAAAAACAAAAAGGAAGACAGTGGATTTATACTGTCAAAATATGACAGAAATAACAGATTGATAATATGAAATGAGGATTTTAAAAAAAAAAGGGAAAAACAAGTCTTATTCATTAACAGATATACGAATTTATGCATGAATCTGAAAGCTATTGTATGCAGTTGGTGTCAAAATTATGTGCATGAAGTCTGATAGTGTGGGGGCATGCACATCTGTAACTATGCAAACATCAAAACGCATATCGTATTCCATAAAAATTGTGCATCAACATGGTCAAACTGTGTATTAACCACATACACCAGCCGTTGTATATGACACCACCGTATATGATTAAGGTAATTAAGGTTTATAAGGATCAAGGTTAATATAGATTTGCACTTTATTTCATTAATGGTTTTGGTGTTATTAGTTCAGTTTTTATTTTGTGACCTTTTCCATTTACCTTTTTATATATTTAGTTTCAGTTTTAGAAACTGTAGTCTAACAAAGTTTCTAAAGAAAACATTCAGCATCGACCAGAGCAAAGTTTAATGTTTGCACAGCTTATCCTCTCTGTAATCAAAATAAAATAACCGTTTGAACTGCTCTTGTTGTAGATTTAGAATTTATTTTTTTATATATATTATTTGTTTTAGTACATCTCTGTCATTTATTCTTTAGTTTAACCTTTTTATTTTCACTATTATTGTTGCAGTTGGCATTATTATAATTAATATTATTATTTAACAACATCCTGTTACTTCTTTTTTAAATGTGCAGTAAGTTTAACACCCAGTGGCTGTAACTAGGTATTGCACTCCTGGTTCAAAACACATGCAAGTGCAGATTGCCAGTATTGACGACATCAACAGGAGCGAGCCTGACTATCAAGCCTAAAGGCTGATTTAAGGCTGGTTTAAATCGTGATAGAAGAGATTTTGTCTTAACCAACACCTGAAATTTATATTTTAGAAATGGCTTCTATTTCTTGCAGCTGAACAACAGGATGAACTGACAATGATCACCACAGGTAGCCTACACCTCATGTGCTTCATTCAGTGCTAAATGCAAATAATGTGAGTTTGAATGCCATTTTACATGACATTTTGTTGTCATACTACTGAAAGCAGCAGCAGATAGTTTAAATGAAAAAAGTGACTCAGTGCAAGCCAACACATATCAGTGATTTGGCATCTACATTAAAAAAAATGTAAAAAATGTTTATTATGTATTATATTATAAACCTTACCATTTCGTGAGTGAGTGCATATTCTGTGCTTCTGAATGGCTGTTTTTACATTTCTATCATGTTTCGTCTGATGGCACATTGGCGATAAACATGTTTTGGCAATTCTCGTCACATAGCGTGTTGTAATGACACGAGGTTACAAAGTAAACTGCTCACCTTATATTTGCGTTCGTAATATTTATATTATTTGCTAATTAATAACCACCTCATGTGGAACTCTGAAAGTTAAAGGGTTATCGGGACCAAAACAAAGACAGCCGTCTGGCATGTAATGGACATTTTCAAAGCAGAATAACTGACTTCAGCATAGTTTTTCAGATAAACAAGAATGTTCACTTAGCATGTTTCTTAAATATCTGCAAACATTTTATGGTATTTTTATGCTTTAGGAGAGTCAAAAACTTACATACAGCACCTTTAAGGCTCACTGCTATATGCTGATCGTCCACATCATACTTTGTGTTCAGATCATTTCAAAATAAAAGAATAAACATGTGGTGAAAAAAAATAACTAATAATTATTTGAACAACCAACCAATCCAAAACCATACAAATGCAACCTAAAGTTATTATAGATCTTAAAAAATATGAAGAATTAAGAAACTAATAAAGTAGACATATTAAAGATAGCCAAACATGCCTATTTGACATTTTTTTGGCAAAGTTAGAACGCGTTTTATGTTTATATAGACTTTGTTTTTTTTGATAATTCTTATTTTATTTAGTTTAGTTTTAGTTTACAGTTTTAGTTTTTCATTTACTGTGATTTTCTTTATTTAATTTCAGTTAACAAAATTGTTTTTGAGCAACAGTTTTAATCTTCATTTACAAAAAAAAATGGATATGTAAAAAAATATCTGTTACTAAGAGACTAATAAGATATTGATTGACCAAACCTCTTCGTGTTGACTTATGGTTACGAATAAGCATTATACATATGGATATAAGGATTGATTAATGGATTCCTAGATAGATACAAGTAAACACTGACCTTGCTGACGTGCTGGTCATTAAAGCTGTACCATTGGCTATCACTGAAGGACTTGATGCAGGCATAGTAGTGTCCACCTGCCGCACTCCCAGAATGCACCATGACCGAGAAGAGTTCAAAGGTCAAGGAGCTCTGTAAAGCAGACAGAAAAGGCATGTTCATCTTTTCACCTACACAGTTGTTTCACAGCACTTGGGTTGAGAAAGAACGTGAGGTAACCTTTGGTTTGAGCACCCGCTCCGCGCTGCTGGCGTTATCTAGACAGATGCCCTCGTCTACACCGTCATCCGTGGAGAAATCGTTGCTCATCTGGTCGCTGTGGCAGCTTCCTTCATTCTCTGCCCCACTATCAGTGCAACTCTCTGTCTGAGGAGATTTCTGTACAGACAAATCACGGATTACCAAATATGTTTTTATGCATTCAGGAGAACAAATCTTCCACTTGCTGAGAAAAGACTGACTAAAACAATAGTTTATAAAGTGTTCAATGAGAGTCATCATCATTAGTCTGAATAAAATAAAAACATTTATTGTTGTTCCCCAGATTTACTTACATTTCCCCCTATTTTTACTATTAGATTAAAGGGGTCATGAAGAACCTTGTTTTTTTATTTTGTACTGTAGTCTGAGGTCCACTTGTAATGTTAGAAAAAATTGATAATTTTCTGTTGCGTTTCTGTCCCAGTGGTCAGAACACTTTGTTTGAATGGCCGTGGTCAATTGTAAACTCAGAAGTAAACACCCACTGCTCAGATTGGTTGACATTTTTAAATATTAACAGGACTAAACAGGCATTGAAGTAGAAATGGGTGTCAAACTTCTGTGGAGGGCTGGTTGATCCATCTTATTACATTGGAGTTTATGGATCAGTTTTGTTACTACATTTTTAAAAATTCTTTTCAAAACCATCTTATTTGTTTCCCACATTTGATTACACTTTTTATATAATTATGTCTAATTTTAATTATTAGATTAAAGGGGTCATGAAGTTCCTCGTTTTGTTTATTTTGTACTGTAGTCCGAGGTCCACTTGTAATGTTATAAAAATAATTACATCAAAAAACTTTAGAATTTTGAAGTAATTGACTATTTTCTGTCCTGTTTTTGACCCCATCGTCAGAACACTTTGTTTAAATGGGCATGGCCAATTGTAGACTCAGAAGTAAACACCCACTGCTCTGATTGGCTTTATACATATATGGTTTAATACAACCCCAAATCAGAAAAAGTTCAATATCAGGAAAACGCAAATAAAAAAAAACAAAATAGTGATTTAGTAATCAGGTAAATTAGCTAAATAATGTGATTTGAAACTGGTGATGTCAACAGGTGATTGTATTTATGATTTGGTACAAAAGCAGCATCCAAGAAAGGTCTAGTGCTTTAGGAGCAAAGATGGGTCGATGATCACCAATGTGCCAACTAATACGTGAGAAAATTATTGAAATGTTTAAAAACAATGTTCCTCACAGAAAGATGGGAAGACATTTGGATATTTCACATTCAGCAGTGCATAACATAATTCAAGGAATCTGGAGGAATTTTAATGCACTTTGGTGGATTTGCTCTTCAGTGTTTGAACTTTCAGCAGTGAAACTTAAACCACACTGAACTGAACTAAACTCTGAAATCTGGACTTCACTAGAACTTGTTAAGCTGCTTTGACACAATCTACATTGTAAAAAGCGCTATATAAATAAACTTGAATTGAATTGAATTGAAAGACAAGGGCGCAAGTACTAAGCTGAACTACTGTGATCTCCGATCCCTCAGGCAGTACTGCATCAAGAATCCTCCTTCATCTATAAGCGATGTCACCACATGGGCTCAGGACTACTTTGGCAAACCTTTGTCAAGTACCACAATACATAGTTACATCAACAAATGCCAGTGAAAACTGTACTGTACCAAAAGGAAGCCTTATGTTAACAGTGTCCAGAAGTGCCGTCGAAGTGCCTCTGGGCTCGGAGGCATCTGAGATGGACCATCACACAGTGGAAATGTGTGTTGTGGTCAGATGAATCAGTATTTCAGGTATTTTGGGAGAAATTGATGCCGTGTGCTCTGGACCAAAGAAGAAAAGGATCATAAAGACCAGTTACCAGCAACAAGTCCAAAAGCCAGGTCTGTCATGGTATGGGATTGTATCAGTGCCCTTGGCAAAGGTAACATTCACTTCGGTGATGACACCATTAGAGATTAGAGATTAGAGATTTTCTTTTCCAGGGACGCTTATGCATATTTCAACAAGACAATGCAAAATCCCATTCTGCACACATTACAATGTCCTGGCTGCGGTGGAAGAGGATACAGGTACTTGACTGGCCTGCCTGCAGTCCCGACCTGTCTCCAATAGAGAACTTGTGGTGCATTTTGAAGTGCAAAATGCGACAACGAAGACCAAATACTGTTGCAGAAAGAATGGGACAGAATTACACCTGAAACACTTTATCACTTGGTGTCTTCGGTCCCTAAACATCTTTTAAGATGTGAAAAGGAATGGCAACATCACAAAGTGGCAAATGCTTTACTGTTCCATCTTTTTTTGAAATGTGTTGCAAGAACCAAAATTAAAATGCATGCTTATTTAAAAATAAAATCATGAAGAACCCATTAAACAATGTTTGTTGTATTGTCTGCAGAAATCGCTTCTTTCTTTTTTTATTAGTTTTTTTTTTCCAAATTGTCCCAACCTTTTCTGATTTGGGGTTGTAGTATTATGACCTCTTATGTATCAAAAGATCAAGGTAATTATACAGTTCATGCCCCCTTTATGTTGTAATGATCAAAAAGCAATCTTAATTACGGTAATGACATTAATTACAAGTTGAACAAAAATAACTTTTTCTAAACAATTGTCATTTGGTTTTAAATATTTTGCATTTATGATTAATACAAACTTATTAGCAACTTTGTTGTGATGATAAGGTGAAAAAAATGGAAGACAAATCATTTAACTTTAAATCATGGAAGATTTAATCATTTTAGGTTAAAAAACAAATTTTAATAACCATACTATTGTTATTACTCATTTGGAAAGTAAGTTCTAATGTACAATGTTATTACATTTGTCACAATTTCTTCAAGTTACACTGAACTTCTAACCTGTACATAGTACAGTACCATATAATGTTTCAATATCAGTCATTTTGGAATTTAATATTCACAGATAGTGGACTACACTGCAATTAACTGTATAGCAAAATACAGTGGCAAATTTTGTGATATTCCACATTTCATGAGGAAAGCGAGCATAAATCTGTATCTCACCTCATCCTCAACGTCGATGAAGGGGCTCATGTCCAGCTCCTCAGGGAAGGTCATGCGGTCGTTGAGTTTAATGCGGTGCATAGTGGTGTAATCAAAGTCGAAGCGTTTCAGCTGCAGAGTCAGCAGGTATGGAAAATGAAGGAATCTCAGACCCTGGAAAAAAAAAAAACACTGCATCACACAATGAAACATGGTAGAGACATTCATGATATGAGTCTCTGGTCTGACTCACCTTCCGGGCGTCACATTTCTTTTTGCAGCGCTCACAGAAGTACTGATTGGGCCCGTCCAGAGTCTCAGGCTGGATGAAGGCCTGCAGAGCTTCTTCCTGTTTGACACAAAATTAGTGGACAATGAGGACAAACATTGAAAAAATACACTGATTATTATTATTTTAATTACAGTGGGGAAAATAAGCATTGAACACATCATGTTTTTTACTGGGAATAATAGGAGTTGTTAACATGGAATTGAACCAGATTTTGGTAAAAACACAAATAATACAAACATAATAAAACAATAGAAAAAAAATCTAAAAAATTAGTTATGTGTAACAACAATGAAATGACAGAAGGAGAAAGTACTGAACTACTGAAACATATTTAATACTTTAAATAAAAGTCTTTTAGGTGATGGCAGCTTAAAGATGCCGATCGTATGGAGATGCCTTGTATGGAGAATGAAGTCACATGAATTGCTCAGGTGTTATTTTTTTCACAGACTTCAACAGTGTGTAAAAATCCTGATGTACAGTGTGCAGCAAATTTGATCTTTAATTTGTATTTTCTATTGGATTCAAGTCAGATGATTGGCTGGGCCATTCTGCAGCTTGATTTTCTTTCTCTGAAGCCATGTGAGAGATTCCTTGGCTGTGTTTTGGACCATTGTCTTGCTAAAATGTCCACCCTGGTTTCATCTTGATCATCCTGATAATGTAGATGTTGGACTGAAGCAGCTAATATTCATTTACAATGAGAAAGGGCAAAGGGTTGATGAAGAACTACTGAGAGATTTCAGCTGCTGTCTGGGCTTTCACTGCCTTTCTACACCTCCCTTTCTTTATGTGTTCAATACTTTTTCATTGCGTCATATCGTTTTATTACGCATAACTTAATAATAAAGCAGTTTTAAGTTGTTTTTTAAAATTCCTTTAAGGCCAGTATTATTAGCCCCCTTAAACAATTTTTCCCCAATTGTCTACAGAACAAACCATCATTATACGATGACTTGCCTAATTACCCTAACTTACCTAATTAACTTAGTTAGGCCTTTAAATTGCACTAATATTAAGCTGAATACTTGTATCTTAAAAAAATATCTAGTCAAATATAAGGTACTGTCATCATGGCAAAGACAAAGGAAATTAATTATTAGAAATTAATTATTAAAAGTATTATGTTTAGAAATTTGTTGAAAAAAATATTTCCGTTAAACAGAAATTAGGGGAAAAATATACAGGGGGGCTAATAATTCTGACTTCAACTTGTACATCTGCTATTAAACAGACACAACAAAAATGGTAATAATGATGAGCAGACGCACCACGCTGCCAAAAGCCTGGCTGGCGCCGAAGGGCCTGATGACCAGAGGGATGTCCAAGTACGTATCAATCCTCCAGCTCTCATAGCCACACTCCAAACAGCGAACATAGTCCTTCAGCTTACCCTGGTAAAGCTGGTTGATCAGGTCAGCCTGGGAAAAAACAAAAGAAACAACACACTTAGCATACATCAAGCACAAAACAACTCTGAGCTCAGTAAACACACCCATACCCATATTTTTATTCAACAAAAAACTAGTCAGTGCAAAATCTACTTTTGAAATTTAGAAATAATTACAAGCATAATTTGGGTGGAAAGGTGGGTAGAAAAAACATGAAACTTGAATATTTTTTTCAAAATATATTTGCCATGTCCGTTTTTTGTGTTGATTACACAAGCTTGTGCAAAACCCAATAATCATGTCCTCTACTCTAGCATTACTGGAGAATGAATTTTGCATAAATAAAAGAAAAAAAACACCAGTGCAAATGAGTTCACAAGATCAGTGTTGTCAACATCTTCAATGGAAAGGGGCTAAGCTCTTACCGAAATATCGCTAAATGACGACATACGTCAATCTGCATATTACTGACATCATCACGTCTAACTGTTTCTGTTTGTTTAATAGCCTATGGTTTAACAAAGTGGTATTTATATTTGCACTATGATTTATATGTAAATTTAATTACATTTATTGTTGTTTGAACACAGTATATCAGTGTAGATGTGCAGTATATTTACAGTAATGTCTCAGACATAATGGACTCAGAATTCGAGTTCAGAAACTGGTGTCACTAAAAGCTCTGTGATTGTGAACAATATAAGCGCAAGAGAATGAAGAATAAATGGTCAAATTAATTAGTCACATTTAAAACAAGGAGAGTTTGTGCCAGGGAAATGTCTCATGCTCAATGTGCTAAATCATTTTGGCGCTAGTCGCTTTAACAATTTGTCGCTAGGGTCTGAAAAGTCGCTAAGTTGCACAAGGTCAACAAATTTGCGGCTTTTATCATTTTATGGTTTCTAAGTTTGAATGATTCTATAAATCCTAAAAACAAAGTTATTTTGGAGTTAAGCTTAAGAGGCCTTTTGAATCTTAATCCTAACGCCACAACAAGCAGTCATCTTTAAGCATCAATCGGAACAAGCTGGACCATTATTTGGTGGCTTATTGGGACAACGATGAATGTTGAATATTTTCATCACACTGTGGCAATGTAATCATAAGACATCCTGTCTATTAAGACAGCTTAATTTGATTGTTTTTTTCATGCACATGTACAAACATTGGCACACACATTAAGCCTGCCAATGCTTACAATAAAGTCTCCTGGAGCAAAATCTGAAACCCAACAGGAAGTCAGATATTTTTTACTTCCTTTGCACAAAACGGCAGTTTTTGCCATTTCCAGGTGTTGCACTTTAACGAACTCCTCAGAGGCATTTTGGCAGATCAACACCAAAATTGGGTTGTTATCCAAATAATACACAAAATGTTTTGCCGATGTTAAGTTGCGAAGATCTAGAGTTTTGGTCGAAGGGCATGTCTGTGGCGGCCTCACAAACTTTAATGGTTCGCCACGAAACAGAAAGTTGTTATAACTCAGGCATGCATTGTTCACATGTTAGATGACAGTCCTGAGCTGAACACGTTTACATGCCATAATCCAGTTACAGTGATAGTGCCATCTGCTGGCAACAGGAAATGATGTTTTACACTTTAACAAATTCCTCCTAGAAATTTCATCAGATCAAATCCCAGTTTTGTGAGTCTAATCCAAAGGCCTTTGTGATGTTAAATTGTGAAGGTCTAGAGTTTTCGTCAAAGGGCGTGTCCATGGTGGCTTAACAAATTTCATTGTTTTACTATGGAACAGGAAATTGTTAAAAGTCCGGCATACAATGTCCGATCAACCTGAAAGTTCATATGTTCAATAAAATTCCTCTCCTGAAAACATCGACATGTCGATACACAGTTACAGTGATAGTGCCACCTGCTGACAGAAGGAAGTTTGTTGCAAATCGGTGACTTTAAGGTTTTTTTATGTGCATCAGCTTAAATTATTAATGTCCACTGTTCTCTGTAATCCTAAAGCCACCATGTGGCGGCGAGTCTGGATGTGAGGTCCCTTACATCGCTGCTTGCAGCTTTAATTTGATCGCAAAATGAAAGGCAGCATATGGCACTTTTCTACTAGATGCTACGACATGGTGCAGTAGTTTGTTAGTTTTACCTTAAAACAAAATAATCTGCCAATGGGGTAAGCAAAATAACCTCATTTTAATAATTTAGTTTTGATTTAAGATTATTTTGCTTACCCCATTAGCAGATTATTTAGCTTGCTTTAAGGAAAAACTCAATTAATTTTGGTATATTATTTCTTAAAACAAGACAATATATTTTGCTTGTCTAGAAAATGCTAAAGAATTTTTTTGATATTTGGACTAGAAACAAGACAAACAATCCAAGTAAGAAAAGCAGTTTTGCAGTGTGGTTTCAACAGCCTGATGAATGCATTTGATTGCCAGTTGACAAGTAAAAAATAAATGAAATAGCAGTGAAAAATAGCCCAACAATAACAATAGGCAAAACATGTAAAACAATGTTATAAAAAAAAATCTCAGTGTAAGTTAACAATACATTTGAATAAACGGGAAGTAACATTTACAATGACAAACAAATATTCCTGATATTCCATGACTTGGGACAAAGAAAATGTATATAAAATTCCCTGACTTTCAATGTCTGGAAAAGACATTTTAAAATTCCATGATATTCCAGAAATTCCATGACCTGTGGGATGCCTGCCAGATACATACGCTATCTGCACAATCAGGAAAAGCTTTGATACTCTCTAAAATGATTTTCATTTTGCTTAACACTTTGTCCTTGCCCTGAAGTAGGGATCTCATTGGTGGTTGTGGATTAGAATGATAGGACGAGGAGGCGGGGTTTGCTTCACATACCTGCTCTGTCTGTTTCCACTTCTGCTCCAGTGCATCAAACATGACTCTGCAAAGCTCCTGGACGTCATGCTGCTGCCAAGCTGCGAAACACACAAGGTAAAGAGTTTCACAGTAATCAAGACTCCTGCTGCTATTTGATAACCGCAGTGCTAATGTGGATAAAGTTTCTCGAATGGACGTTTAAAGTGGCGTCTCATACCCTCACTGCTGTCCCAGCCAAAGCTGCGGGTCACGTCTGTGGTCTCGATGGCACGCTTTTTACTGGTCTGCAGGAGAACAAACAGCCTCTGGAGCTGGTATGGGATACTGGTGACCGGATCCTCCTCAGAATCCTCAAACTCCCAACTGGCGCAGAAAAAAAACAAAAGTGTTGGAGGATACAGTTGTACGATTCAAAATGTGTATAGAAACTAAAAACTTACTTATAGAGTGCATTCCTGAACTCAGGGGTCATGAAAAGGGTCTGCAGGAGGCTGTTCAGGTAACAGGTCATCGCTTGGTTGACCAAACCAACATAACCTTGAAACAAGAAGACAAAACAGTTAAGCTGGTATCACTTTAATTTTGATTGTTCCTTTAACACATTGTACCCATTATAAGTTACATCAAAACTACATGCCATTTAATTAAATTTAGATATAAAGTAGTAACATAGTATAAACTGTAAGGTTAGGGTTGGGGTTATTGTAAGTTGGCATGTACTTTCACATGCCTTTCTTGTTGTTCAAATCGCATGTATGAAAGCATTTTGTCTTCCTTGTGAAAAATATTAATGACAGAAGAAGTTGTGGTGACACCTAAATGCTTTCTTAGTTTATTAAAGGCGTTTTCTCTCACTACTTGTTTAGCCTCCATTACTGCATTCAGTGTAAAGATGAACAACTAATCATTAAAAGATCGGGATCTCAATTCAAACACCCACGCAACATAAATTATTTATGATGAGGATTTGCAATTGTTTATTAATCCTTAAAAAAAGTACTTGATTTTTTTATCTTACTTAAGTAATAGTACTTAGTGATGAATATTTAGTTTGCAAAAAAACTCAATTTCCAAAACGTGGCCTGCTCTAATAACTAAAATAATTCATGACAGTTGAAGTGAAAATGTGAAACCACATTTACATGCTGAAGCCCACTCACATCAGTTTGTAAAATTGGTGAATCATTTAGCGGAGACTTGCTCTACATGAATCATTTGAATCAGCGAATCATTTACTGGAGGCTGAATGGATCAATCATTTACTGGAGACTTCTCCTGAATGGTTCATTTGAATCAGTGAGTTGTTTACTCATGAACAGTTGACAGTCCAACTCGCAAATTAGTTACTTGGTGCAAGCAAAAAAAGCAAGTACAATTTATTTATATAGCACATTAAAGAGAAAAGCTATCCAAAGTGCTTAGAGTAAAAAAATTAACTTACAACCAGATGGACAAGGCAAACAATAAAACACCAACAAGAATACAATTAAAATGCTAGAGAGAAAATATATGTTTTTATATACTTCAGTGCAATTTGTGAACTAATTTAACGGGTTTACTGACACAATAAAGGCACTACTATCTTGTCTCTGTGCAGGGGAAAATTACTCCCCTTCAAAATAACTTTTTACTTCCTTTCATTTAGGAACTGTAGTGGAATAATAAGTACAATATTTTATTTTTGAATGTAGTGAATTGAAAGCAAAGATTTCCTAATATAAATATACTCCAATAAAACACAGACACAGTTGAAGTCAGAATTATTAGCCCTTCTGAATTATTAGCCCCCCTGTATATTTCCCACCCACCATTTTTATTTAACGGAAAGAACATTTTCTTTAACACATTTCTAAATACAATAGTTTTAATAACTAATTTCTAATAACTGATTTCTTTTATCTTTGCCATGATGACAGCACATAATATTTGACAGATATTTTTCAAGATACTAGTATTCAGCATAAAGAGACATTTAAAGGTTTAACTAGGTTAATTAGGCAAATCATTGTATAATGACGGTTTGTTCTGTAGACAATCGAAAAAAAATAATGCTTAAGAGGGCCAATAATATTGACCTTAAAATGGTTTAAAAAGTTTAAAACTGCTTTTATTCATGCAAAATAAAACAAATAAGACTTTCTCTAGAAGTAAAAATATTATAGGAAAAATCATTGCTCTGTTAAACATGATTTGGGAAATATTTGAAAAAGAAAAAAAGATTCACAGGAGGGCTAATCATTTTGACTTCAACTGTACAAAAAATATGCACTCAAGTACAGTAATGAAGTACAAACACTTTGCTAATGTCCACAACTGACTTAAAGTCAAAGATAAATGTGGAAAAGATAGCATCAAAATAAAATATTACCATTCATTTATGCAAGGCAAAGTAGGCCAACATGTTTTTCACAAGGCAAAGCTGGTAAAGCAGCGCTACCTGTCTCTGATTTGTTGAGTATGGAGGAGTAGGAATAACTGGGGCTGCTGTAGTCGCTGCTGCAGCCCACGGTACCGTCCCGTGGTAAGGGTCCAATGAAGCGATCCTGAGAGCTGTCATCAAGACCACTGCTGTCCGCTGTGGCAGATTCGTCCTGTAAGGCAGTCACAGATGAAGAATTAATGACGCTTACCATCCAGCAGGCCTGTCACAAATGTTGATTAAGTGTCTGATCGTAGTTATTTGATCTGAAGTTTCAGTCGCATTTGGCCATTTACAGTTAAATCAGTTAACTCAAAATTATTAGCCCTCCTGTGAATTTTTTGTTCTTTTTCAAATATTTCCCAAGTGCTGTTTTTTCATAGTATTTCCTATAATATTTTATATTCTGGGGAAAGTCTGTTTTTTTACGTTTGTTTGTTTTTTTGGCTGGAATTAATTCGGTTTTTACATTAAAATTTTTTTTTAAGGTAAATACTCTTAGCCCCCTTAAGAAATATATATTTTTGATTGTCTAGAGAACAAACCATCATTATACAATAACTTTCCTAATAATCCTAATAATGCCTATAAAACATAATAGCCTGATCTTTAAATGTCAATTTAAGCTGAATACCAGCATCTTGCAAAGTAAAATATTATGTATTGTCATCATGGCAAAGGCTAAAGAAATTAGTTAGAATTCGAATTTAGTTAGTAAAACTATTAAAAAGAATAAAAGTTTTGGAGAGGGGCTAATAATTTTGACTTCAACGGGATGGTTTTTTATATGGGAAATATAAAAATATGGACGTCAAGGGTTAATGTGTGTAAATGTATAAAAAAAATAAAATAAAATTGAAAAAAAAGTTAACATTTACATATTTAATACATTCATATTATTTAATACTCACATCAAATTAATAATTGGCCTATTTAACTATGTTTCCAGCTAAAACATCAGTAATTATGTACTGCATATTAAAATGACTAACCCTTACACCTAACATTAGCAAACATTTATGTCTGACGCAATTAAGATCTCATGCCTCAAGGATATCAAAATCTATGACAATTATTTTTCATTTAACAGAGCACTCAGATTATGCTTTTTGTTTTATTATTTCTGCTAGTAATAACATAGGCCAGGAAAGAAGAGGGAAAAATGACATAACGTTGGATACAACAGATTGTATTTTTTTCCCCCCAATTACTGCTTAACGGAAAGAAGATTTTTTTTTCAACACATTTCTAAACGTAATAGTTTTAATAACTAATTTCTAACAACTCATTTCTTTTATCTTTGCCATGATGTCAGTACATAATATTTTACTAAGTGTTTTTCAAGATGCTAGTATTCAGCTTAAAGTGCATTTAAAAGCATAACTAGGTTAATTAAGCTAGTTAATTAGGTAAATGATTGTATAACGATGGTTTGTTCTGTAGACAATCGAAATAAAAATATTGCTTAAGGGGGCTAATAATATTGATCTTAAAAAATGTTGTTGTTTTTTTTTTATTATTAAAAACTGCTTTTATTCTAGCCAAAATATAACAATAAGACTTTCTCCAGAAGAAAAAAAATATTACAGGAAATACTGTGAAAAATCCCTTGCTCTGCTAAACATCATTTGGAAGTTATTTGAAAAAAAAAGACAAAAATCATAGAGGGCTAATAATTGACTTCAACTGTATATGTAAAGCTTTAAAATTTACATTGTAAAACGCGTAATAGAAATAAAGATAAAATGAACAACTAACTGAAGCGATCTGCGGCTGCTCCCCGTCCTTGTCTGTGAGCTGCAGAAAATTTCTTTTCCCCGCCTCAAAACCTGACATCACCAGAGACATTTCACTGGCCTGGTCCAGAGGAGCCTTCAGTTGTGAAAGAGAGAGAGAAGAGGAACAAAAAAAAGTGTTATATGAAAGGATAAAGTGTAAGTGGTAGTAAAAAACAAAGAGAACAACAAATGCTGTCTGGAACACAACGCAAAGAGCAAGCCTAAACATGCAAAACGACCTTCACAGAGAAAAGAATCAACTGCAAATAAGGCACATCTCTTTTGAGGATTCATTTAGCATAGAAGAAAAGGCTGTGCTACCTGAGGGACATCATGTACTAGTAAACTGCCCACGGGTCTACTGGTGGGAGAGCAACATGGGTGGAGGTAGAAACAGGCCTTAATCCACTGACCTACTCAGAGAGTTACCTGCAGCTACATGCTGTGTGCTGAGTCAGCGCTGGGATTAACACGCAGTTAGATGGAGAATGAAGCAGTAAACAATCATATCTCCACAGCAGGATGCACAGGTCCAATATGCCAATACTCATTTTGGCTGACAGCTGATACCAGTATCTAAGTGTTTATTAAGAAGCAGCTTTATTGGCTTTGGCTTCTAACCATTAAAGCCTCGGTATACTTCAAAGGAAATTGAAAAAAGAACTGAAGTGACATCCTTTCGAACTAAATCTGGCCACAAAAAAGTAATTTTTGACTTCGTTTTGGCAGTTCGAACCAGCTCACCAAAGCAAACTTTTTGGGGGAGTTTGTTTTGTTCCTAAACACTTTTGAGCTACCTTTGGTTCGTGATGATTATGCAATCGGTGGGTGTGTGGTGAAGCTCCGCCTTCTTTGATGTGCTTTGTATTCTTGCAGTACATAGTCAGGAGAAAAACATCCAGCACAACAACACTAAAGCCGGAGTCACACTAGAATTTGAGCTTGCGAAGTTCTCTTGTACCATGCTGTGGCGGGATTAAACAAGTTGATTAGTTTTTTTTAAACAGCGAGCAATTGGTCCATATTTTAAATTTCTGCATAGAGAGGTCAGGTTTTGATCTTCTATTGGTCTCACACAATCACATGATGCGATTTCGCAGGTCAGAGTTCACCAAGCTTGAACTTGTCACTTTAAAACTTGAAACTTGTCACACAAGCTTGCGTTTCTGGTCTGCCACATTTGCATGTGTATAAATGGATGTCTATGGGGAGAAAAATGTAGTGTGACTGCAGCTTAAAGGTGCTTTTACACCTGTAGATTGATTGTTTTGTTCTATTGTTACAATGTTGCTTTTTGTTTTTGGTGTGGTTCGCTTTCACATGGCAAAGTTTATAAACGGACCAAAATTATTAAAGCAAGTCAGGTGCGAGTAAAAAATAGAAATCAGAGGTAAGACTTTCTCATACATAGTTGGCTAGAATTATGCATTATAAGCTTTACATTATAGAAATAAAAAAAAAAACAGATAAACGGACTGCAGTTCGGTCAATTTACCTAATGGATAAACAGCTCTCATTAATAATATGCTTTCACTTTCGTATTTGACAGGAAACGCACATTTACCAGTAGGAAAGTCATCCCGCCCTACTCATAATTCTCTCTTCATATA
>CAIGQW010053650.1:3240503-3264424 GCA_903798125.1 Danio choprae | reverse complement strand
CGTGGATCAGAGTAGAGGTCTGCATTCCCGACTGTTACACATGCTGAACACATGGACCAGTGCTTTCTGCACGTGCATTTTGTTCGCACAGTCTGTGCGCGCATCATCTGCATAACGGTCCTCAGTCAGAGCGGGATTTAACATGGCAGAGCAAAGTGAAGATGCGCTGTCCTTGAAGGATGTTCAGCTTGCATTAGAAAACGGTCAGTTTACTGTTAGAAAACCCACATCATGCAAGTCTGATGTATGGAAGTCTTTTTCATGTGAAATGAAAAAAGAAATTACCCTTTGCGCGATGTGATAATACCTCAAAGTTTTTAGCAGTCAAGGGGAACCAGTTGCGCTGCGCCACGCAGCACCATGCATTTATGAATTCCAAACATAGACTTCTATCAAAGTACACAGTCCGGATCTGCAAGTCGGCAGCTATCCACGGTGCCCATCTACGACTCAGGACACTGTTCATATTTCTGCCACGCCACAGACCGCCATCTGAATAGTTTCATTTTAAATAACATGCGAATGTGAGCGTCTGGTGAATGTTACTTCCAACTGTCATATGCATGGTGCATCCAGTGTGCGAACCAGCTTCAGAAGACTGGAACCTCAGGTTTAAGGCGGCACTTATGTCTCATCACAAACAAAACTGACATTTAGCCTACAATCCTTGCACAACCTACAGTTTTATCTGTTATTTCTCTCTTTTGGTAGTACCCAATTTAAACATGAGATTTTGGAAACCAGATCTAAATTTAGCGGGAACAGTCAGGTCGTGTAGAAAATTATTCTAAGCGGGCAGCGGATGAACAAAGACTGAATATACAGCGGGAGCAGTCGGGTGCGGAATAAAACCTGGCGGGAGCGGGACTAAAAAAAAAAGACCTCTAGATCGGAGTGCAATTGCGAGATTTACATATGCCAAACGAACCGAGATAGAGAGGCAAACGTACCTCTAGGTGTGAAAGCACCCTAAGTTAGCAACATGAATAGAATGGAGGCTCGAGTAGTAAAGCTGGTACAGATGTATCCACACCTGTACTATCACTGTACAGGTGCGGATCCGCACTGTACCTGTACTATCCGCACCTGTACTATCATGGAAAGACTGCATCCTGCCACTTCTGGAAAAGTTCTAAGCATTGTTTCATTCAGTGTCTGTCCATGGCAAATATAAAGCAACGTGATGTGCCACAGTGGCGCTTCTTTGTTGGTGAAGTCTGCTTGCTAGATTTTTATGAAATTGTAATTCTCTCTCAGAAAACAATGAGAAAACCATTGCTGTTGTGTTTATTAGTACTCAAGCAGCACGACACATTTAAAACCCCACTTGCTACTGCGCGGGGGGTGTTGTAAGGTTTGTAAACAGGACACAGTCCCTCAGCCTTTTTAAACGTCCCTCAAAGGAAGAACAAAAATGAACTTCAGTTGAAGTATACTGGGGCCAAACTTTTTCATATGAACCAATGTTCCAACTCCAGAAAACCAAACCTATTTGGTACTACATATTATTTAGTATTATATTATGTAATAAGAAGTAATTCTAAACTATACCTTTAAGCTTGTGTCTGTAATAAAAAATATATATAAGTAACCAGCACCTAGTAGATTGGTCTTGACAGGCCTAGTCAGTCTGTAGTTCTCTTGTACACTACACAATACAAGCATATGTGAATAATTAAATGCTGGGTGTCCACATTAATTATTAATAACTGGGTGAATCTCACAAAGCCTTTCCTGAGTTTAAATATCCTAAAGGTACCTGAATGTTTTGAACAACACCGCCTAGAGTTACAGAAATATAATGACCAGTTTCCACTAACTGGTATGGTATAGTATGTATTTATGTCCATTTCTACTGTCAATTTGTTTTTGCTAGCATGGATGATGATCCAAATTAAAAAAAATTTATGTGGAATGATTTTTTTAGAGTATAGTTATTAAAACACCAAATAAAATTAAAACATTGGCTGCGTCCGAAATCGCCTACTGCTCAGTAGGTACTGCATTTAAATTTAAATGTACTACTCAGCCGTTAGAAAAGTACGTTCTATACAGTATGAATGTGAGTAGTATAAATGGAACTACTACAACCACTCACCTACCCGCGTCAGTTGAGTCGCTTCACTCCCATTCATGAATTTTCTTGCGGTGCATCATGGGACAGCATAGTGTGCATCGGATGCACACTTCAGAAACTCTGCGGAAGTAGTAGGTCATCCAGGTACTTTTCACATACTGTTTTATGAATTCTATGAATTCGGACATATTACTCGGCTGTTATACATATTACTGTTTTTAGCGTACTATATAGTATGGAAGTATGCAATTTTGGATGCAGCCAATGACTTAAGGTTTACAATGCAATTGTAATTAGAAATACCTGTTCGGTAATAATAATAATAATAATAATAATAATAATAATACCTTTTATTTATAAAATAAAAACACTCAAAGCACTTTCAAAGCACTCAAGGACACCTTACAACATATCACAAGCATAGCATAAAAATACAAGCAGTTAAAATAACAATCAACATAATGTTAAACCAGCAAATCATTAAAAGATATCCTAAACAAAAAAGTTTTTATCTGAGATTTTAAATTAGAAACAGAGTCCACCTGGCGAATGTGCAAAGGCAGGGAGTTCCATAACTTTGGTGCTGTACAACTAAAAGCCCTGCCACCAAATGACTTCATCTTACAGTTTGGAACAGATAACAATTAAGCAGAAGAAGATCTCAGTGAGCGCAAAGGAGTGTACAAATGAAAAAGATCAGAAAGATAGTGAGGTGCCAATGTATGAAGAGCTTTGTATGTTAAGAGGAGAATGTTGTATTGTATACGATAGTGAACAGGAAACCAGTGCAGGTGAAAGAGAATTGGAGTTATTTGATCAGAAGCACGCGAGCAGGTGACTACCCTAGCTGCTGAGTTCTGAATTAACTGTAGTCTATGAAGTTGCCTATCAGGGATGCCGGATAGGAGAGAGTTACAGTAATCAATCCGTGACGTAACCAAAGCATGAACCAGCACTTCAGTACTTTGTTGAGATAGTGAAGAGCAAAGTCTTGCTATGTTCGCAAATGAAAAAAGGCAGAACGTGAGATATTACTAATATGAGAACCAAACGAGAGCATGCCATCCAGTATAACCCCAAGACTTTTCACATGGGTTGAGAAATTGACTAGGGAGTTATCAATGGGCAGGGTAAAAGATTGAGCTTTGGATAAAACAGATTTAGAGCCAACCAGAACAGCTTCAGTTTTACTGGCATTTAACTTTAGGAAATTATTAGTTATCCATACATTAATCTCATGTAGACATTTAGTAAGGTCAGAAGGGGGGTGAGATGTTGTAGGTTTTGTAGAGATATAAACTTGTGTATCGCCAGCATAAAAATGGAAATTTATGCCATAAGAACGAAATATATGACCTAGAGGTAAAATATAAATAAATAAACTTATCAGCTATTCCTATAGAAGCCAGTCGTTCCAATAATAGTGAATGACTAATAGTATCAAAAGCAACGGTAATATCTAAAAGAATAAGTATAGACAGATAACTAGAATCAGCAGCTAAGAGAAGATCAATTACAACCTTAGTAAGGGCTGTTTCTGTGCAATGTTTGGGCCGAAACCCAGACTGAAAGTGCTCATAGAAGTTATTACTTTGAAGATATGAATGAAGTTGAGCTGCTACTGTTCATTCAAATATTTTTGGTAAACAATATAAGATATAAGTAAAACATAAGGTAAACAAAGCAAGTCTCTCATACATCTACTAAAAGACCGAAAATCTTACTACACAAACTGTATTGTACGTAAATCATCTAAATATTACTGAAACTAATAGAAAAACTGAACAAATGTATATTCACGCACATTTACATAAGTAAATAAATAATGGGACTCAATAATGGGCTAAAAATCTTTCCGCCTGGGCCTACTCATTACCCAAATGCAGATTTTGTGCTTTTTATTTGAAGACTCTCACCACGTCGCCAGTGTTGGCCCATGAAAGGCAGAAAGTGCCGATGACATATCCAGCCTTGTGCGCCACATCCTCAAAGAATTTGTTGACGGTGGTGGAGGCAGGCAGGTTGAGCGTCAGCCTCTCATTGACGGTCTTGGCATTGGTTGTGTCCTGCACTATACACAACACTCTTGGCTCCTCCGCTGCACTTTCAATCTGCAAATGCACAAACACGCATGATTTAAGTTCAGTTGACCAAGCACACGTATCAATTTGAGCTCAGCCCCAGTTGGGAAAACTTCTTTAAAAAAAAAAGAAAAGAAAAGATAAAGCACTTGACAAGCAAAAGTGCAATAGTTTTCTTGTGCCATGCAATATTATCAGAGAACTGACCAGTCATAGTGTTATGTAACACTCTGGAGGACATGGTTTCATGTGGTAAGCCAGGAAATATGTAAACAAGCAAACAGATGAGATGTACGTCAACTGATTCAAAGCTACTCAGGTTAGAATTTTAGTTCTGCGCTACAGAAAAAAAAAAAAACAAGCTTAAACAAAACAAAAAGCAAGACCATAAAACAAATAAATAAACCCAAAAAATAAAAATATTAATATAAAAATAATAAAATATTATCTTATATAATTTTCAAGTAACAAAATGCACAATAAATTGAGTTATTGCCTATCCAAAGAAGAAGAGATTCTGACTGAAATGAGTTGTCAGTAATTCAGTCTTGCCTCCTGCACAAACCTTTAAATGTTTGTAAAAAAACATGCATGATGTCAGTATACAGCAAGCAACAACTTCCATATTTGCTCGTGAAGCAAATACGGAAGTAACTGAAATTGCAATTCATCGACTGGCCTTTGAGGGCTGGCTCCAGGAACTCCAGATGTTCACTGACTGCAATGCAAAATTGGCCAATTTTACAGCTGATAAAAACATGTTTACAGCCTGGAACAAAAGATGGTTTTGGTGCATATAGCTAATATTACCCTTCATAACAACTGTGAGGGCGGTGAATTTTTCATCCGTTTCATTTATATCACGTCTGCATAATTAAGGACGTGGCCACTTGAGTGACATCTCGGTCTCGCTGCACACCGCCTCGTCACCTCAACGAATTCCGGCTGATTAGCCACTGAACTCGGCGCATATATATATATATAATTTTTTTTTTATGTGGCTTTACATAAATTGTCAGTTGCCTTTTGGGATTATTTCTTACAATTATCAGATAATATGGTAGGCTGTGTGCATTTAGTTGTGCTCACAAACCATCCAAGTGGCCTCCTTTTTCCAGGTGATTGAAATTCTTATATGCTTTTATCCATAAATGTATTTGTTTTAAGAATGTATTTATTATTAATAATTTTATTTAGAACTGCAATGCACTCCAGAATCTGACAGATTGATTAGCTGTAGGCTATAGAACAGTCTTCTGAAATGTCGCAGATAATGAAGTGATAAGCGTTTCTACCAAAAAAAAACTCATCTAAGCAAAATGCTAGCAGGCATCTGTAGCTCCGCCTCTTTGCACATTTTTGGTTACCCCAACTCAGCGCAATGAACAATGGCTAACAAAATGGCGACGTTGGCCACGCCCACTCGTATCTTCATTCGCGCTCTTCAGAAACCTATTTTTTTGTCTACACTTTGTGCCTGTACACTAGGGTTGTAAGGGTACACAGAAGTCATAGTTCAGTATGTACTTAAGTTATGGGGTCATGGTTCGATACAGGTTTGGTACAACAGATAAAAAAAAAAAAAAGCAACAAATCACCAGTGCTTGCTTTTTTCTGTTTATTTTGAACAGGCAGAAGTGTTTAATCCCAATCTGCTACAGAACTGAAAGTATTCTTGTTACAAAAATAAAATAACAAACTTTATAATTAAGTGTATTAAACTTTCTTTGTGGATGGCTCCTGCTGTCTTTCCTGCTGTCAACCCCAGTAATTGGCACATCTGGACTGACTGTATTCGTCATCATCGGTGTCCCTGAACCAAACCGTGACAGTTCGGGATGAATTGAAGTACCATTACACCCCTACTGTAAACTATACTTGCTTTGAGCCCTAAACATCGCAGTTGTAGCTGAGGCCTGGAAGAGTTTGGTTTGTGTTGTTGACATGTTCAAAAGACAGATGTAAAGCTATTCTACCTCAAATCTAAATTAGTCTTTAAAATAACAGGGGTAGTTTAAACCAAATAAAATCAATCAGTTGAATGCAACTGCAAAAAACAGCCCAGGCTCATTGGAAATGCCTGCCTCAGCCTACATTTTTGTAGGCTTTTACATTGCTTCGGGTATATATCCTTGCACATTTCAGATAAGAAATCCACTAGAGGGCGCAATTTTTGCAAATCCAAAATACATTACTTAGGGTATGTTTTGTTGTCTGTTTCATGCCATACAGATCACCTAGCGACATGCAAGCGACAGCGACGTGGGCATGTGGGCATGATGATTGACGCGACAAATTTGAGAATCTTTCAACTTTATGCACATGAAGAGCGATCTTGTTCTCCTGCAGCAGTCAGTTGTATTTCCATGCTATAGATCTATACAGACCAGCATGAACATTTTTTAAATTTCAGTACCGATTAGTGTTGTCACGATACTGGAATTCGATACCAACAAGTACTGAAATGTTAAAAACGTCCATTTTACACTAACATTTGAGCGCTGTTGAGCGTTGAACGCTGATTTGTATTGTGTTCACGTGCTCAACAGAAATGACTGTGATTGGCCATGAAGGTGATCAGTTCACCGAACTTACCACTGTGAAATGAACATTTTAAAAATTTCAGTACAGATTGGTATCTATTTCCAGTATCGTGACAACACTAGTATCTACTGGTACCGATACTTTTGACAACCTTATTGGCACATAAACTCATCATTCTCAATGAATATCCTCATGAACGTTACCCAAGCAACCTTAAGGTGGGAATGCCTTGCGATCCAGGGCGACATGCAGCTACAAAGAAGCTCCTAGAGTGAATGAGGCTTAAACATCAGTTTGTCGATAATATGTCTCCGTAAATATCATTATAGTTAAAAGGAATAAAAGTACCTGGCGTCATAATGCCCTGTAGCATTAATTTAACCTAGAAACTGCAGTCAAAAGTATGCTTTTGTGGTATAACAAAAAATGTAGGCTAAAAAATGCATTTCAAATGAGCCTGTGTTGAAAGAAAATGCTTAGAAAATTGAAGTTATGGTTTAGGTTTTTAAGGTTGCACTATGCAGTCACAGCCATATTGTTGACTCTGTGACTAGTAGTGTTGATTAATTGCAAGCTGTTATATGTGTAAATGTGTACACCCAGGCCCAGAGTCCTTAAATAAACATTAGCATTAATATTGTTTTGTTTTTTTTGCTTTGCTTTCTCTAGTTACTTATTGATTGAGCTGGGAAAGCAAGGCTATAAAATGAAAAGAGGCGGATCCTCTCGATCTGTTTCTCTCAGTCACAGTTTTCCCCAAACCATATCGCTGTTTTTTTCCTCACCTTCCTTTGTAATTTTAGTTTGAAGCGCAGAGTTCCAGCTAGTTTCTGTTAGTTGCTGGGCTCCCCATTGCTTACAAATGACTTTGAGTAATTTGTTTAAAAAAAATAATGCATTTGGAAGACTCTTCCATTATACAATGTGCCCCTGTTGACTTGTGAACATTTATTCCAGGGATCGTAACACAGGTGTTGTTTACAAAGCAGAGCCATGGTCTTTTTATACACTGTCTGAGTGTCTGCTAAAGAACTGATCATGTTACCGAAAGCGCTGACTGAGGATTCTAAGAACGAAGCAGGCAAAACATTTCTTTGTATTCTTTTGATGGGATAAACACAGAAAACACTTTACTTAAAGGGATAGTTCACCCAAAATATGAAAATTATGTCACCATTTACTTGTTTCAAAAATGTAAGAGTTTCTTTCTTCTGTTAAACACAAAAGATATTTTGAAGAAAGCTGGAAACCTGTAACCATTGACTTCCATAGTATTTGTTTTTTTCTACTATCGAAGTCAATGGTTACTGGTTTTCAGCTTTCCTTAAACTGTTTTCTTTCCTCTGTTGAACACTAAAGAAACCCTGAACGATCCCTTTTAGAATACTTTAAATAATCCTGTAATTTGACATTTTACTTGTTTATTTTTAAAACAGAATGAATGCTCCTATATAAACTTTTTAAGAAAAAAAAAAAAGACTAACAGTTTTTGTAATATTAGTGGACAAAAAAATTTTTTTTTTTGTAGATGACTAAATCTGGTGTGCGATAATCTGTATGTGTGATCTCTAACTATCTATAATGTATAAAATCGATCTAATCTCATGCTCCAATTTTTGCTAAACAGATGTTTTACTTACCAAAAAAAAAGATTTATGCTGCTTTTATAACATGGTCATCATTGCAGGATTCGATTATTAGATAAAGATATTATTAAATTTTATGATTTTGTTTTAAATCATTTACACAATGACCACCATGTTATTTTACAATTAATTATGGTTTTCTGGGGAAGTCTAACAGTATTTAAGTACAGAAATAGAAACAAAACACTGAAATCAAACTGATGAAATCTTTCCTAAGAGAGCTATTCAAATCATCTGGTGAAATTATATTCATATCACGGCAAAACAAAATATTGCAATGTCAGATTTTTCCAATATCGTGCGGCCTTAATATTCTCTCTCTCTCTCTCTCTCTCTCTCTCTCTCTCTCTCTCTGTCTCTCTCTCTCTCTCTCTCTCTATATATATGGATAGAGCATGTGTCTGACATAATTATATTTTAACTAAACAGAATCATAAATACTATATAAATATTAACATAAATATCTATTAGGGTATTACCAGAATACCCTGTACATACTAGGGGAGAAAGTTCAAACATATTCAAATTTATTCCAGATGTAAAAACAAGTTGTTGTTGTTGTTTTTGTTTTTTTTTATGAGCAGTGCATTTTTCCTGCTTATTAATTTATTTTTTTGGTATTTTCATTTTTATCTATTTTGATTTTACTGAATTATCTTGAGTACTGTATGGTGAGATCAGTACACCCAATTTCTATAATAAATTTCTATATTCTTCTTTTTTGATTTATTCACACACATTCTCAAATTCCTGTGTGCCTATAATAGCATCTTGTCCTCAGCTTCCCCCTTTCCCCTGACGTCTTTATTTGAGTGTTAGTGTCAAATGAATCATCATGCTGTAAGCAAACGCAAGCAACACACAACACAACACACAACACACACACACACACACACACACACACACACACACACACACACACACACAACTACCTGCGAGAACTTCTTCTGCATCTCCTCAAAAATACTCTGCCTGCAACTCCAAAAAATGCCCTGACAACAGAACAACAACAAACACACAAACACACTGTTGAAGAGAAATCACAGGAGCCCCGAGCGCAAGCCTGAGCATCACCATATGAGCACCGCTGATGTCTGATATCAGCTAAAGGTCAACACACAGCAGAAAAATTGAGATCTAAAGGAGAAAATGGGGAGATGCTGGCGTAAGACACGCCGATGTTAACGGTAGCAGGGGCATTATCAGATTAGAGGGTATTTTTATCAGGGATAATATCGTTAGGTGCTCACATGTACTCCAGAGCAGAGTATTCATTATGACATTAAGGTGCAGAGGGCGACACGATCATTATCCCACTGAAGAAAACCACTTTCGACTAAATGGAAAAAAATGTGGATTTATGATGTATTCAATATTTTGTTGCAGAGATATAATTTGAGCAAATATGAGGTTTTGAAATAAACAAAATAATATTCAATGCCGCCCCTAATTTTGACTAATGAAATTAAAATGTTTTTATGAATGAACCACCAACTATTCTGTCATGTTTTACGCAGCGGATGCCGTTCCAGCCACAACCCAATAGTGGGAAACACCCATACACTCTCACATTCACACACACTCATACACTATGGCCAATTTAGTCCATCCAATTCACTTACAGCGCATGTTTTTGGACTGTGGGGGAAACCGGAGCATCCAGAGGAAACCCGCACGAACACATGCAAACAATGTACAAAAATAAATTAATTAATTAAAAAAAGGAATTAAGTAGCCAGGCTGAGATACACATTTCCAGGCAAATAGGTTCCCATGGTTGGATGAAGTCGTGAATGATAATTGTGCACATGTTCTGGTCCTGTGGGTGATAAAAACCATGCGGGCAACATCAACAGCTCATCTAAACCCAAAATCCCACCTGGCACACAGACGCCAACTAATTGAGAAAGAGAAAGAGAAAGAGAGACAGAGGGCCACTGGGATACAGCTTAGCATTTCCAGTCCCTTTGAACACTATCACAGAGCCTGAATCAAAGCCCACAGCAAGTGGCTGATCCTTATTCAAGGAAATTCCATACATTGTTTGTATAGAGCAATTCCAGCGTTATGGATGTGACATTTGCTTTAAATTTCATAATACATAAAATCCCATAAAAAAGTATATATTAACATTATATTGAAACATCTGTTTATATTTTCCAAAATAACTAGCTACAGAGTTATTAAAATATCAGTCTGTAAACATTTTTTATATTTTACATGAGGAAAATAAACATGCACTATGGATGTGACAAAAAATTCTGCGAGTTTACAGTATACAACACACTTTGTAGAAATTCTGTGAATTACACTGCACAACCCAAAAGAAACGATGCTAATCAAGAGGATAAGAGTTGGCTTTGTTTTACATTGTTGCATTTATGAGGAAAAAGCTTCGTTATGGATGTAACAGATGTGAAATTGCCACTTGTGTGACTTTGGTAAATCAAATATAATTGTTTGAAAACATTGACAGTCATTTTTAAGTATTTTTGCTTTACTGTAAAGTACAAGCCTACACAAAAAAGCTAGAGAGGGTTTCGCTATTTGGGTGAATATTTAATATTTTGGTCAATACAGTGGTCCCTGGTTAATCGTGGGAGTTACGTCCTAAAAATAACCCATGATAGGCAAAATCCGCAAAGTAGTCAGCTTTATTTTTTACAATTATTATAGATGTTTTAAGGCTGTAAAACCCCTCACTACACACTTTATACACTTTTCTCAGACAGGCATTAACATTTCACACTTTTCTCTCTTGTTTAAACACTCTCAAAGTTCAAACTTTTGTAGAAAAATAAGTCCAGTATTATAGAATGAAACCAAACATCAAAACCTGTTGTCAGGCGCAAACATTCATCGCTGTCAGCAAAAGGTTAAAAAAGTTTTAGCTTTTGTGCAGATAATGTTGACATCCAGCGTAATGTTCTTTTTCCTACAGTCACCGATCCACAAAACTAAAGCAGACTCCATCCTTAAGGAGGTCGCACACCGGATGCGCCGCGAACATGACAGTTTAAAGTAACACACCGGATGGGCACACTCGCATGTTATTTAAAAAGAAATGATTCAGATGGCGCTCTGCAGCGCGGCAGAAATATGAACAGTGTCCTGAGTCGTAGCTAGGAACCGCAGACAGGCGTCGACTTGCGGCACCCGTGTGCATACCCTGATATAAACCTGTGTTTGCAATTCTAAAATGCATGGTGCTGCGTGGCTTGACGCATCTGGTGTGTAACACCCTTTACGATGGTCTTACTGCAGACAGTTACAACACTTTTTGCATCCTTGTTGGAACTCACACTGCTAGCGATCAAATTGTCAAATTGCACAAAAAAAATCCACGAAACTGCGAGGCCACAAAAGGTGAACCGCGTTATAGCGAGGGACCACTGTATTATATATATTTGCTTTTTTTTATGCCAAGGTTAACATTTGGATGAAGTTGCTCAATAGGTTGTTTTTGAAGACAAAGCGCAAGTCACCAAGCCTGCTTTTTCATTCTAAATGATGCTGAAAATGCAGTACAGAACAGTGACAGTGAAAGTAGACATTACCACACTGAGGCTTACCATTGTTTACCTGGTAACGTCTGCATTCCTGGTAAAGAATGCAATGTGGGCGGAAAAACCATTTGAATGCAACACAAAAAAAAACTACAAAGCTTTTCATTCATCGTGTAACCACGGCTCTTTAAATTGATGAGTTGGATTCAATTAGGGCTGCACGATATGGGAAAATCTGATATTGTGATACTTTATTTCTTTGCGATCAATATTGCGATATGAATACAGCTTCACAAGATAGTTTGAATAGCACTATTTGACGGTTTTCTGAGGAGTCTAACAGTATTCAGGTAGCGAAAATAAATCATTGTAATGCAAAAAATGCGTTTCTTACTTTGCTTTGTCTCGTTTCTAGTCCAAACCTCGAAAAACTCTTAGATCAAGTAAAAAAAAATTTTCAACTTGAGTCAAAATTAAGTTTTTTTTAACTAGAGTTTTTCCTTAAAACAAGCTAAATTATCTGCCAGTGGGGTAAGTAAAATAGTGGGGGGGTTTTCACTTTGAAATGCAGATACTTGGACTAGAAACAAGACAAAAATTATAAGTAACATTTTTTTTTGCATAAATCGTATATATTTCGTATAAATACAGTAATTAAATACAATTATGTGGCTCCTGTTCAACTATAATTCAGACTCAACATTGCATATCTTGTGATGTGACTATTGCTGGTGCGCACATTGTTATATCGATGCTGAAACGATATATTGTGCAACCCTAGTTTAAATGTTCAACTACTTCTGGAGGGAGAAATGCATTGTTTTAAAGTAAATGGTCCCATTCTGTGACTAATTATTGTTAATGGTTGCGCAGGTGCCACTACTGACTTGCAAAAATCCAAAAATGAGTTGTTCATGAAATGCATTGTTGAACCAAGCCAAAAGCAGAAGCAAGGAAATGCTACTTTGAACTAAGCGCAGCATATTTCAGCTTGGTTCAAAAGAAAAGGCAGCGCTGAATGAGCTAAAATGCATTCCGCATTTCACATGAGCACTAAACAGCATTGTAAAGTCCAATAAGAAGTGCTCTACGCAATTACGCCCAATTTATACTTCTATACTGCATGAACTCAACGCAGGTCCGGCATTATTGTGATGGTTCTGTCACCAAGGAAAAAAAATGAATTTGCTAAATATATGGGGGGAAAAAACTGAATAAAAAATAGAATAAATATAATTGGTATTCTGCATTCTGCCAAGTGCTTCAGACAATCAATTTCATTTCAATAGTGTGTACTTAAGCCCCTGATGTTGTTATGCAGTTTCAAAATGCAACGTTATATTTATTTAAGGAACATTTATAAGAGATATAATGTGCAATTAGGTTGATTAAATATTTGGTCCCACTTTATATAGGTGTCCTTAACTAATATGTACTTGCACTGAAATTAATAATTTGTTACAATCTACTTGGTGTAAATACACGTTTTTACATTGTACTTATGATTGATTAAATACAAGCATGTAATTATATCTGTTATTACATTTGGAATTACAGACCATCCCTTACACCTTAACCCACCCTTAAACCAACCTATACCAATAAACCTGTCCCTAACCCTACCCGTACCGGTATCCTCAAGAGCACCAGAAGTCTTCTGCAATACATTATGAACACAGTAAGTACATTTTATTTATTTTCTGATGCAAGTACATAGTAGTTAAGGCCACTTAATATAAAGTGGGACTAAATAATTTAATCGATTGACAGCCCAGATATATATTCATTACTTCATGAACTTTCTCACAACATAACTGAGTGTATAAATGCAGAGTTTAGGTGCACGGTGTTTAGTGAGTCATTTGGGACACAATTATAGTATTGGAATGAGGTCAAGTTTAATTGCAATACTGTCTAAATCTGAACTGGGCAGAGATGCTGATGTTCATGTTTAGTACACTATACTTACACAAGCTTGCTTTAATGCTGCCCTGTGCTGAATTGTTAATATAACAATATAAAACTTAAGTTTTTTCTACCTTAATTAAAACAAAACAATAATAAAACTAAAAAGAAGGGATTCGACTTATCATATACCTGTCAGCATATACATTTAATTGATTAACCTTTATGCAGTCAAAAGTGCACATAGTACTAGGATACAAATACAGGTATTGGATCAAGACTCTGCATTGGCAGATACTCAATAATAAATGACTCCGATTGGATGGAGCCACAAAAAACTTGATAGGTACAGCCCTAGTGTTTAAACATTGGTTTAAATTGCTTACGATTCCTTTCATGCAAAATCAACTTTTGAAAGCTGTTTGGACATACATTTTTGTTGGAATAATGTGTACACTGCCATATTAGAGTGGTATAAACACATCAAGTCAGTTTTTTATATTATTAAATAAAATTACGACCCAATCACAGCAATTTTGAGGTCAACCGCACCGTGACGTAGGTGTTTGGTTAACCCTGCCTACTGGTATTGATTGACAGGTGTGTATTAACAATTCTCTGTATTAACACATATCATCATGTTCACAAGACAGGACTTACAAAAAAAAAAATGTGATTAATAGATCTGTTCCAATTCTATATCTAGAGATATCCAGCTGGACCTCGAGAAGTAGTAGACTTAAATAAAGAAAAGGACGAGTCTCTTTTTATGGACGTTAAATCGTGTTAATCGAGCCGAGTAGTATGTCAGAATGACCTACTACTTCTCGCAAGATTCTGAAGTGCGCATGCGATGGACGCTACGCCATCCCATGATGCTGCGCGAGAGAATTAATGAATGGGCATGAAGCAACTCAACTGACGCGGGTAGGTCATGTGATCATGTCAAAATGGCGAATGTAGTATGTCCGAGATCCATTCATACTACTCACATTCATACTATATAGAACGTACTTTTCTTACGGTCGAGTAGTAAATTCAAATTCAAATGTTGTACCTACTGAGTAGTAGGCGATTTCGGGCGTAGCCCATGAATGAAGAACCAGCTCATTTGCATTTAAAGACAAAGGCGCAAATCAACTAAAAACATATCTCACCAAAAAATTGACATTTTAGCAGGGTATAATAAATGTTCTGATGGGTATTTTGAAATGAAACTTCACAGACCCGTTGAGGAGACAACAAATAGGAGCCCTTTAAAGTAACAAAATGAGTTTGGTCCAACAGGTTGCATGTAAGCCCACACCTTATCAGAGATGAAAATCACTGTAATGCTCAGTTGCCTTATTAATACTAAAATTGAATACAGATTTGAATAGATTGCTAAACTTACACACCTTTCCTATAAAGCAGCCCCTGGGGATATGTACTATGGAAAAAAGAAGCTTGTGAAAGCTTAAAACAAAAATTTGCCCCACTGGGCATGAGTCACCCTCAAGCCTTCTGTCAAACGGCTTAATTACTTTTAGCAGGTGGTCCTTTGAAAGAGCAGCAGACCCTAAAAACATGTATCATAATAGGAGCCACACATAAGCTGATTTTGACCAAAAAGCTACTGTGACGCTTAACTGCCTTTACATTATTTGCTAAAATGCTAAACATTCCTCTTTATTTAAAGCTAGTTGCCAGGTCTTTGTGTGAAAAGCAGCGGGTTGCAAAATCCCAGAAATATTCAAAGCTGGAAACTTTCCATGGGAATTAAAAGTAAAATACGGGATTTAATAGAAATATAAGGGAATAAACAGAGAATTTACAATTTATTGCAAGCACCAGGAACAAGTATACCGTACTACATAGAAATGTCCTGTCAGATATTTTTTACTTTCAGTCAGAACCAAAAATGCTGTTTTCGGCCAATAATTTTTGGCAACTGAATATTCAGTACTTCCTTAATATTTCAATTTAATTCAATTTCAATTCGCATTATGTATTGGTATGTATCGATATCTATCGATATATAGGCATGTATCGTATATCGGCAATAATATTAAAAAAGGCAGATACCAATGGTTTATGATTACGTGGAGGCAATGAGCTGAAATTAAGAAATTAATATTTACATTTCTATTTGATACAATTACGTATATTTTCCAATATAATCTTCCAAACTGGAAAATTTCTACAATTTCACAAATGAAGTTCCCGTGTAAACTTATTGCAAAGTTTGAAGAAATATACTGGAAATTATCAGCCCCTTTGCAACTCGAATGAAAAATGGAAATTGAATCTGAAATGAATGGCATCATTAGGAGAAGATGTCCTGACTGGACGGTCTTGATTACAGAAAACCCATCCAGAGCAGATTAAAACGAGTCAATCTGGCAATGAAGAGAGCTCAGCATCACCGGCCAACACATTGGTCCTCAGCAATGAATTGAGCTAGATCTTGGGTTATTTAGTGAATCTTTTGATTCAATGCAATTTGCAACGCTTCAACTGCTAGAAAAGACCGAGGTTAGGTGCTTTGCTCAAGGGTGCCGTGCAGAGCTGCACAATTAGAGGGGGCGGAGGGATTTTGACAGTGTTTAACAATGTCAATCAAAACGGACAATTCTTATGTTTTCTGGAAAGTGTTTATTACTTAAATATTCGCCAATAATTTGAGAGGGAAAAAGAGAGAAAGAGAGATGTGAAAAAGACAGTGAAGGTGGATTCAGAGAACAATACATGTTTCACATTGTTCACAGCCCAAGATTTTCACTGCTGGCACTGAAACAGACGTTTGTCATTGGCACGAGTTACCAAAGGTTTGGCTATAGCAGCCCGGCCATGTATATTGACCCTGTGGAGCTCCTGACCAACAGTTTTGGTGGAAACAGGAGAGCTGAGGGGCACATTTAATTCTTCAGTGAGTTGGGCAGCTGTGGTTTTACGTTTTTTGGATGCAATGCGGGTTAGCACCCTGACATCCCTTTTAGACAGCTTAATACTTAATTCTTTTATTTATGTAGATAATGACAAGATGTTAGTATTTCCACTATATGGACTGTACACTTTATTTATTTATTTGATTAATAAAGACAGGCAAGGAAATATTTTGCTTAAAAGATGCTCTAATTTTAAGATGTTGTGTGATTAATGTGAATATAAAATGTTTGAGAGTAATGCATTGTGTTTACACGTCTATGGTAAAATCAAACAAGAAATCAGAATTTTGTTTTAAACTTGAAATGTTTGTACCTTCCTTGACAGCTTTTCTTTAGCCTGAATTAGATTTAAAAGAATTTTAGTATGTTCCAAAAAAATAAATAAATAAATAAATAAAAGCTAGCAAAGATTATCAACTGATGTCCATGATATATGCAGATTGATCGAACTCAAATAAAACTGAAGAACAGTTTTTACAACTGCACTAGGCTATATAACTGTGATCCCACGAACCTTTGTGATATCAGTCCACATCATCCAACACTGGCACAGGATACATACCACAACTATGGGAAAGTAAGGGCTCGGTGTACCTTGAAGGTAATCTGGTATGCTAGAGATAAAATATAACTATAAACTTTAGTGCTGCTGACTAATAAATGATTTCCAGCAAGAGCTGTCATCACAACCCTGAGGAAGAGTGTGGGAGAGTCAAAACGTCACTATAAAAGATTTTTGTGTAATAATTGGCACTGAGTCAATGAAGGACATGTTAATCATGCAGAACAACTTATAAGATCAAATGGGATCATCAATCATCATCATGGGATCATTTATTTCAGGCTAAAGTCAAAATGACTTTTTAATATTGTCACCCATTTAAATGGATTAATCCCATTCTAAATTTAGTCTGAATCCATGACGCTCGCCGGTGAACTCATATCACCAATAATGACAACATAAACAGCCCCCCATAACATAAAAAACACTGATAAAGAATTGAGTTCATATTACAAGGATGTTTATGTTATAACAATGTACTAAAAAAATAAGATTTTACATTGTGGTTTTGAAAGGTTTTGCATATAAACCACTGTAGCTATGTTTCCATCCACCTATTTTTATGCACATTTTGGAATATCACGATAGATTTTTTTAAAAAAGGGATAGTTGAAATTTATTAAGAAATAAATTAACTCAAAGGTTTGAAACCACTTGAGGGTGAGTAAATAGTGAGTAAACTTTCATTTTTTGGGAGAACTATCACTTTAACGAAAACACCAAGATATGCAAACATTTTAAAAAATGTGCACAAATAAGCAAGTAGGATAACCTTTTTACCCGATAAGAGAAAATGCACAAACTATGATGGAAACACATTTAACGAATAAATCCCAGTATGTGCGTCAAAAAAGTAATCAGATATTTTTTTAACTGATCATGTGACGACATTAATGAACAAACCAGCAGACCGACCACATTGCCACATTGTAAAACATCTGAAATGTTGTTTTGGTCATTCTAAAATGCCTCAGCCAAAGTCTGTCATGAAAGTAATTTAGCATTATTATCTCCAGAACTGTCTTGAGGAGCTGCGCACAGTGGCTTTGCCTAGTAGGGCTGCACAATATATCATTTGAGCATCGACATCGCAAAGTGTGCGTCCGCACTAGTCACATCGCAGGATATGCAATGTTGAGTCGGGATTATAGATGAACAGAAACCACAAGTAAAAACACATGAGATTTGTGGAGACACTGCAGAATTGAACCATAATAGAGTGAAAGTTTATCATCTGCAAGTGTTTTTAAGGCCTGTGACTGTGTGAGCATTTTAAGACAGTTTAAAGCATGTTAGTAGGGCATTAATGATTTTTTTTAATAAAGAAAATTTGCTTTTAAATTATTTATATGATGAAGACTATGCAGTGTTATTTTACATTTGATTATTCAATTTCTGGTACTCTCTCCAGAAAACCATGAAGCACGATTTATGTTCTCCATTGTGTTTATGACTGTAGTTTGTTTATTATTTGTATATAATAAATTACTCTCCTGCAAAATCATCCCAGTCAATCTTTGCAAATATAGATTTTAAGTCATCTGGAGAAATTGTATTCATATCGCAATATATATCGAAGAGGAGAAAAAAAACAACAAATTGTCAAATCATGTCTAATTTTTCCAATATCGTGCAGCCCTACTGAAGCAAAGTTTTATATTTCTTTTTGATATTTGGCGCCAGTTTATCCTGAAGTGACGATTTTATTGTCTTTGCCTCATTGGATGGAAACGGTGCTTTACTTTCAAATTTTTTCTGCGATATTCCAGTTTTGTGTCTCATTCACACATTTGGGTGGAAATTGCTCTCAAAACTTTACACACATGTGCAGAAAGATCTAAAAATGGTGTATTGTGCCTAATGTAAAAAAGTGTGTTAATATCGCAATATATAATCGCAGAGAAAAATAATTTGTCAAATTGACAAATCATGTTTAATTTTTCCAATATCGTGCAGCCCTACTGGAGCAAATATTAATATTTCTTTTTGCTATTTGGTGCCAGTTTATCATGAAGTGACGATTTTATTCTCTTTGCCTCATTGGATGGAAATGTTGCTTTACTTTCTGCTCTCAAAACTTCACACAAATGTGCAGAAAGATCTAGAAAATGGTGTATTGTGCACCCCATGTAAAAAATTGTGTAAATGTCCTTTTGAAAAACACACACACACACTACAAGCCTGCATACATATGGTGCTATTATTGTTTTGGTTATCAGGATATATGTGTGTGTGTGTGTGTGTGTGTGTATGTGTGTGTATGTGTGTGTGTGTGTGTGTGTGTGTGTGTGTGTGTGTGTGTATGTGTATGTGTATGTGTGTGTGTGTATGTGTGTGTGTGTGTGTGTGTGTGTGTGTGTGTGTGTGTGTACATACCTCCTATTTGTTGTTTTATATCAGCCATTCAATCAACCACAAGTTTTTACTACAATGTTTTGTTGTTGTTGTTTTGCATTAATACAATGTTATCTCCCTTAATAGTTTTTATAACATCTTGAATAAATGATTTACACTTTACCACATGTAACTGGATTTACTGCATTCAAACTAAAATTACCATTAGCATAAAGACTGAAAAGAGTACACATCTCGAAAATTGACGGTTCAAATGTTCTGCAAGAGTCATGAGGAAGATAAATGACTCTATTCCTATCAGATCTAAATCACATCCGCGTTAAAAACGAATGTGCATTGAAACTGAAACTGTATACGACTTTTTTTGTTTGGGCCATTTAAAATAAGAATAGTAACAAAACACAGATTCGGCCGATATTGACATCATGCAGAAATTAAAGAAGGGGTCATCATTCCTCAAAAAAACAAACAAACACGAGTCTAATCTGAACTATGTCTGTGATGTGAATGATGCGATGTGGATTAAATCAAGCAGTCTAATCTGAGCTGCTAACATAAACTATGGCGCACACTTTAGCACCTCCCAAAACTCACTCCTGCAGGACACTTAGCGGGTTGAGGAGAGAGTAAACAGCCTCACAGCACACATGACAACACGCTATCCGGCCTACTAATTCCATAAACCTCCCGCATAGAGCGGTTATGAACGTATTTAATCTGCTGTAAAGACTTGTTGACTGATAGTTAGCTGAGCTGCTGCTAACACTCTGCTAGCAGCTCACCTCACAATCCTGACACGCACTTTTCGGTCTCTCCTCCGCTGCGTTTAAACTCGATTCTCTGGTTCACACTGCGATTTTGTTTTTAAAAGGGTGGTGGTGTGATTTGAGGGTGTGTTATTTTGAGGTCGATCATCTCTCACCTCTTTGGGCACAAGCTGCTTTTCTTCGCTGGGCACCATTTCCATCTGATCATCCAGCCGCGGTCCGCTGTCAACAACAGGAGCTCTGCGAGTGGCTTCGGGACAGCATTCTGAGCGTGTTAGGAGAAACGAGTCAATGTCGGGGAGACTACTTTTAGGCTAAATGGCTCGTAATCCAGCTTAATCTGCGTTACTTTCTTTCTTGCTGGACTGTAAGCAAAAACAGCAATCAATGGAGGAAAAATGGCCGCCACGCACTTTCGCGAGACTTTACATCAATCTGCGTCACTTCCGACAACACTCACTCGCTGTCTGTGGACGTTATAAAACAGCTGAAAGTGTAAACTGACAGTTAGCAAACTGAAAAATATTGTGATGTAATGCGAGACTTTGCGTGATAGTTGTGAAACACTAAACTTACTCTGAGGTCACACTTTAGCCTGTCGAATAAAAGTCTCATTATTATGAACTTTGCCTCCTTCGTGTGTGCTGTGTGCTTCACTTGTAAAATTCAGAATATAAATATTTTTCATGAATTCACATAAGCTAATCAGATTCCAAACATCGGATAAGCTACTTGTAATTAGATCAAACTACTTTTTAAAGTAGGCTACTTGATCAAACTACAGTTACTTTTTATAATTAGGCTATATCGACAGCCCATCAAACACAATAAAAACATTGTAAAAACATTGTTTTCCCGTTTGTGATAACAGTTTTGGTCGACATAATTGATGCGACATGAATTTTTTTTTTTTTAAATATAAATTTGCACTTCACAACCCTGCTGAGGCAGCACGGTGACACAGTGAGTAGCACGATCGCCTCACAGCAAGAAGGTCGCTGGTTCGAGCCTCGGCTGGGTCAGTTGGCATTTCTGTGTGGAGTTTGCATGTTCTCCCCATGTTTGCGTGGGTTTCCTCCGGGTGCTCCGGTTTCCCCCACAGTCCAAAGACAAGGTGAATTGGGTAAGCTAAATTGTCCGTAGTGTATGTGTGTGAATGAGTGTGTGTGGATGTTTCCCAGAGATGGGTTGCAGCTGGAAGGGCATCCGCTGCGTAAAACATATGCTGGATGAGTTGGCGGTTCTTTCCGCTGTGGCGACCCCAGATTAATAAAGGGACTAAGCCGAAAAGAAAATGAATGAATGAATGAACCCTGCTGAAAAAAACAGCATATGCTGGTAAGGGACATTTTGATGCTGGTCTTGCAGGTTTCAATGCTGGTTTTGCCAGTATCAATGCTGGTTTTGCTGGTCTCAATACTGGTCTTGCTGGTTTCAGTGCTGGTCTCGACGCTGGTCTTGCTGGTTTCGATGCTGATCATGAACACTGAGACCAGCAAGACCAGCATTGAGAGCATTGAAACCAGCAAGACCAGCATCAAAACATACCTTACCAGCATATGCTGTTTTTTTCAGCAGGGAACATTGCAAAAAAGTTTTTTTCAAGTTGTTAATGTCAAATTCAAAAGTCATTCTCCTAATTTTTCTCTATTTAGCGTTTATATTCTTCATAATAAATGTGCCGCATGAGTACGTTATTGATTTTGTATGTTTATTATTGCTTGTTTTTCATACTGTCATGTACACTTGGTGGTTCAGATGAATTATGTGATACAGCAGTATCTCTAGCCTATATATGTTTTTCAGTATTGGTTTTTATAATGGGTCGATGACGGGGAAACTACTTTTAGTCTAAATAGCTCATAATCCAGTTTAATTTCTTAGTTTAACTAAATCCAGTTTTACTTTCTTTCTTGCTGGACTGTAAGCAAAAACAGCAATCAATGGAGGAAAAATGGCCGCCACGCACTTTCGCGAGACTTTACGTCAATCTGCGTCACTTCCGACAACACTCACTCACTGTCTGTGGACGTTATAAAACAGCTGAAAGTGTAAACTGACAGTTAGCAAACTGAAAAATATTGTGATGTAATGCGAGACTTTGCGTGATAGTTGTGAAACACTAAACTTACTCTGAGGTCACACTTTAGCCTGTCGACTAAAAGTCTCATTATTATGAACTTTGGCTGCTTCGTGTGTGCTGTGTGCTTTTATTGTGTTCACTTCTTTCACAACACTAAAATCTTAGTTGGAGAACAGAATACACACAAACACACACACAAATATCACATCATTTTCTTTAAAAACTATTCTGAATTCTACTCTGATTCTGAAGTGTTTCTCTAATGTAACATTAGGCTACTTATAATTTAGGCCCAATAAAAGTGAATTTTTTCTATAAGATATTTCAGAATTCACGTAGCCTAATCAGATCATTCATTCATTCATTTTACTTCGGCTTAGTTCCTCAGTTCATCAGGGGTCGCTACAGCGGAATGAACCGCCAACTTATCCAGCATGTTTTACACAACGCAAACCAGCTGCAACCCAGTACTGGGAAACATCCATACACACTCATTCACACACATACACTATGGCCAATTTAGTTTATTCAATTTACCTATAGCGCATGTCTTTGGACTGTGGGGGAAACCGGAGCACTCAGAGGAAACCTACTCGAACACAGGGAGAACATGCAAACTCAACATGCCAACTGACCCAGCCGGGACTCGAACCAGCGACCTTCTTGCTGTGAGGCGACAGTGCTAACCACTGAGCCACCTTTTCGCTCTCTAATCAGATCATGTACATGTTATTAGAGTAAACTATTTATAAATTCTTGTAATCAGACTAGGCTGCACGGTGGCGCAGTGGGTAGCACGATCGCCTCACAGCAAGAAGGTCGCTGGTTCGAGCCTCAGCTAGGTCAGTTGGCGTTTCTGTGTGGAGTTTGCATGTTCTCCCCGTGTTTGCGTGGGTTTCCTCCGGGTGCTCCGGTTTCCCCCACAAGTCCAAAGACATGCGGTACAGGTGAATATGCTGGATAAGTTGGCGGTTCATTCCGCTGTGGCGACCCCTGATTAATAAAGGGACTAAGCAGAAATGAAAATGAATGAATGGTAATTCTATAGTCACTATGGTAACACAACAACTATAGCAAATGACCCAATATTTTAGTTTTCTACAACTATGATACTACAATGCCCCACAGTTTACTGTAGTAAAAACTAAAGTGTAATACAGTTAGTAGTTTATCAAGTTAGTTATTACTACAGTATGTTATAGCATTTATTAACTAAGAAATGTAAATACTATATGGCAATTTGCCATGATGACAAAACATAATATTTTACTAGATATCTAGATATCTAAGATACTAGTATTCAGCTTAGTGCAATTTAAAAGCTTAACTAAAAAATTAAAAACTGCTTTTATTCTAGCCGAAACAAAACAAATAAGACTTTCTCCAGAAGAAAAAATATTATAGGAAATACTGTGAAAAATTCCTTGCTCTGTTAAACATCATTTGGGAAATATTTGAAAAAGAAATA
>CAIGQW010053650.1:3212246-3232421 GCA_903798125.1 Danio choprae | reverse complement strand
TTTAATAAACACTGTGTGAAAAGATATCCTTGTCTCTACCTTCTGTGATCCGTGACAGGTGGAAAACAGCGTATTTGATTAATTCAGTCATGAAGGGTCTCAAAGTATGTTTCCACGACCAAAAATGTGACCTCCGCTGGACAGTAGCAGACTCTGAAATGAGACGCAGATTCAGAGTTCTACATGAGGTGGTTATTAGTTAGCAAGTAACATAAATATTACAAATGTAAACATTAGCTGAGCAGGTTACATTGTAACCCCGTGTCCTAACAACATGCTACCTGACAAGATTTCCAGTGATAAGCAATTTGGCTGTTTGCACCAGACGCAGCATGACAGAAATTTAAATGCAGCCATTCAGAAGCACAGAATAGTGCACTTACTGCACTCCAATGAAATGGTAAGGTTTATAATCTAATTAATACATAATAAACCTCTTTAACATTATTAAATGTAGATGCAGAATCACAGATATTTGATGACTTGCACTGAGTCACAGTTTTAAAGTTCAATTTCATATTTTATTTTAAAGATCTGAGGAGAACTATCTGCTGCTGCTGTAGTATGGCAATAAATGTCATGTAAAATAGCATTTAAACTCACATTATTAGCATATAACACTGAATAAAGCAAATGAGGTGATCATTGTCAGTTTTCTGTTGTTCAGCTGCAAGAAATAGAAGCCATTTTTAATATATCAATTCGAGGTGTTCGTTAGGACAAAGACTCCTTTTAATATGGAAAATATTCCTTCTATCACGTGTCGTTGCTTTTATTTAGAGCAAGACTTAAATCAGCCTTTAGGCTCGATAGGCTCGCTCGATAGGCTCGCTCCTGTTGGTGCCATCAATCTGGCAACCTGCTCTTGGATGTGTTTTGAACCAGGAGTGCAATACCTAGTTGAACCACTGGGTGTCAAACTTACATACTGCACCTTTAACTTCATTTTTATAATTATGCACATAGACTATTTTTACTTAATATTTACTTAATCATTTTAAGGCAACAGGTTTACTCACTTTTTTTAAAGTAAAGCCAACTAATTGCTTTTTAAAGTGACAGTATAGTTTAAAAAAGCCATTGTATGGAAGAGAGCAGCGTGAAAATCTCCAAAATATCTCTTTCTGTGTTTCATAGATAAGAGAAAGTCAAATTGGTCTGCAATGACATGAGGGTGATAAAACTGTGACAGAATTAACAATTGTAGAAGGACCATATCTTTTAACTCTTTTCCCGGCCTTTGGTGAGATATCTTTTCAATTAAGAGAATACGGCTACCCTGCCATTGACGGGTTTTTAATTGTTTTAGGTGTATTACGGTAAGGGAAGCCCTAGCGCATGCCCAAAATTAGTTATGGGACTTCTGGGATCAAAATATATAAGATGATCAGAGAAAGTGTCTATCAGATTGCATGTAAAATTAAGAGTTATACCACTTGCCTTTGCCATACTCCTTTCTTTAGCATGGCTTGCCACAGCAAAATGGTCCCCCCATTGATCTGAACAAAGTTATATACTATATATCTTGAAATGTATCTATACTTTGAAAAAAAAGTCTCTGTTTTTGTCCTATATGCATTCAGGTGGTGATTAAACACATGAAGATAGAATAAATTTTTTTAATGTTTTTTATGGTTTAAAAGTAGAGGCTTAGTTCTTTAATTTGATATATAATATGGTCATATATTCCAAGCAAAATATATTCTAAGGGGCTGTCAAATTTAGGTGAAAATCATCAAAAATGTCATCATCAAAAAAACACTGGCGGAAAACACTTACAATTTTTCTTCACCATTCAACATGAAGATTCTGTCATCATATACTCCTCATTCCAGATCCATTGAAACCCAAATGATTGTATTTTAAATGAAATTTGAGAGACTTCTGTTGCTTCGTTAAAAGTCTGTTCACCCTGATGCTTCCAAAAAAGATTTATCAAATTCTGTTGTTAATTACTCACCCTCATTCCAAACCCCTGAGACATTCATTCATTTGCAGAACACAAATGAAGATAATGAAATCCGAGAGCTCTCAGACCCTCCATTGACAGCGAGGTTTGTGAGACATTCAAAGTCCAAAAATAGACAGTCAAAACATTCCATGTGACTTCGGTGGTTCAACTGAAATCATACAAGTTTTAACTGAAATAACAAGTTTTTTTGTGCAGCAAAAAAAACTATCAAAACAACTTTGTTTCTTTATGTCTTCCACATCAGATCACGGTGCACATTTACTAAGGTCAATATGACTCTTATGTGTTGCACTGCTAATGCCGCGGTCACTCTAGAGTTTGAGCATGCAAAATTCTGTTGTACAGCGCTGTTGAAAAGGGGCGGGATTAAACTAGATGATTAGAGATTTAAAAAAGCGAGCGATTGGTCCATATTTTAAATTTCCAGAGAGGTCATGTTTTGATCTTCTATTGGTCTCACGCAATCCTGTGATGCGATTTCGCAGGTCAGAGTTCACCAAGCTTGAACAATGGCTGTTTCTCAATTCCAAGAATGCTGAGAATGGACTTGCGTTCTCGCGGAGAGCGGTCTTGCCAGGTTGCCTTGTAAGAAGGAACTCGGGAGACCGCGAGAACACAGAACACATCCTCTGAGAAATGAGATGCTGCGTTCTTCCTGATGGTCACATGACCTTCACACGTTTTAAACGGAAAATTATTTAAACATTACAGCATTCATACAACAATTTATTGTTTTTCCCCTTTTCAATATAAATATAACATGCATATATTGCATATATAACAACCTTACAAATATACTTTGCATAATACAAACAGATTTTAATATGAACTTCAGCAAATAAACACCCTTAATCTGTTTATGTCTTTATTAAGATTTTCATGTTAATGTTTACTTTCACCGTCTCATTTAGGGAAACTCCTGAGATAAATAAGTTATATCTCTGAACTTTAATAATAAACAGGTATAAAATGCTGCGCTTCCCACCTCCTTTATTCAGAATCAGCCGCAATGACTTCTGGGACTTCTTGAGCTAGTTTTGCCGACAAGTCTGCATCGATGCATCCTCGATATCAAGAACACATCCGGGAACTTTCATGCATCATCCGTCCTTGCGGTCTAGAGCTTTGGAACTGAACTTTGGCGGTTGATGATGACGTTACATGAGAACACAAGAACGCATATTGAGAAGCAGCCTTTGCTATGCAGCGAACTGCGAAACTGGACGCACGAGCTTGCGTTTCCAGTCTGCCACGTTCGCATGTGTATGAATGGAGGTCTATGGGGTGTGACCACGGCTTTACTCTAATGGCAATACATCGTATTGTCTATAGTAAACGTGCCACCTGATGACCTGAAACATTGGTGAACCAAGTCATTTTTACAGATTTTTTGGTGCACAAATTTGTTCTTGGAGCTTCGTATGATTACAGTTGAACCACTGAAGTCACATGGAATGTTTTCTGGACTTTAAATGTATTGGAAGCATCGCTGTCTATGGATGTCTATGTCCAAGATATCTTAATTTGTGTTCTGAAGATGAACAGAGGTCTCGGGGGGTTGAAATGACATGAGAATGAGTAATTAATGACAGAATTTTGATTTTTGGGTGAACTTATCCTTTAATTTTCTCACCAAAACCAAGTTTGCCTTCCATTTGTCTTTTGGACTTTGACCGCAGCCATCTGTCAATCTGCTGATCGACGAGGCCAAATAAACCATCCGAAATGCAAAACACAACCGAAAAGTCAATCCTACAAGAACATGTTTGTCTAAAACACGGCAACAATTCTACACAGCACTAAGAATGGCACTTCAGTCAAACATTTAGCATCGTTAGTGTTTTTTCAGGGGTATATCTGACTGCATTGTCGAAGATACAGACAAACAAAAGACCAAACACAACACATACGCTTCACAATGGCACAACGCAGCTCAGATCAGGTTCATGAGAGTCTCTGGTTGAGCGTAGTTTTACTGAATGAAGGGCATTCGCTCCTTGTTGTCATTGTCTCCCTCTTGCTCCTCTTCCTCCTCGCCGGCTTCACTGGTCTCTGTGCTGTCATTGGCCATCTGAAAGACAAATGGGAAATCAATGTTTTCACACAAGCCAAGAGATAATATTCACAGAATATCCTGAGGTCCAGGTCATTTCTCAAGCATCGGTTTCCTCTAATGCTTCAGAAGAGATCTCTTGCAATCAAAGGATCAATTACAGATTCAACTCTTTTCAAATACATAATCGTGTGTGTGTGTGTGTGTATGCACAGCTCAGGAATAAAGTAAGAGACCACTTCAAAGTTATCATCTGTTCTCTGGTAATAATACAGTATGAGTCTGAAGTAAAATTGCCTTCATTTATTATAGTTAGCTTATTTAAAATATATATATATATATTTTTTTTTCCTTCAAAAAAGAATCTATCAAAATTTTCTGCAAATATTTTACCCAAAAGATGCATCTATAACAGGGTTTCTATAAAGATATTCTTCTTCAGGGTTTTTATAAAGTCAAATTTAAGACTTTTTAATAAATAAACAATAAATCTTTGTTAAAGTGGCAAACATTATCATTTTTTATCATTTTCATTATCATGGTTCCACAGCGGAATGAACCACCAACCATTCCGGCATATGTTTTATGCAAAGGATGCCCTTCCAGCTGCAACCCAGTATTGGGAAACATGCATACACTCATTTACACACACACACACACACACACACACACACACACACACACACACACATAACGCATGTCTTTGGACTGTGGGGGAAACCGGAGCACCCGGAGGACAGGAAACTGGCCCAGCCGGGACTCGAACCAGCGACCTTCTTGCTGTGAGGCGACAGTGCTAACCACTGAGCCACCGTGCCACCCTACTTGTAATTCAAATTTTTATTATTATTATTTTTATTTTTCATAATTGTGTGTGTTTCTTTAGTACATGTTAAAAGTTTCTAAAAAAATATATAAAAAAGGAGAAAACAATTGTTCATCTGCTGCTCTTCAGTTGCTCCTTTAAGAATCCCCCAGGTTAAAGTGAAGCCGCTATGAGCAGATGTGATGAAAGTGTGCCATTGAAGGCCACTGTTAAAACAGATTGTCTCTTCTGAAAACAGCGTCATAAGGCACTGTCACCATGGAAACTGCCGAGGTGATGTCACCTGACTCTTCAATCACTCTCATAGGGCCATTCTGTGCTCCTACTAGAAGTAAGCAGGTGTATTGTTTAAGCATCCTTCATAAAATGAGTCTCTCTCAAACCCCTTTGGAGCGCGTACATTGAATATAAAAAAATAACATGGTTAGAAAACTCAACAATGGAAGACATTACGCAAACAAAATGATGAAAGGGCAGCGCCAGTAGCTGACACAATAATTACTATGTTTTGCACATGATGTTTTGCTCATCTTACTACTCTGTTTAATTCTAAGGCAGGTTTGTGGATGAATCACTCACCAAAGGCGTAGGAGACTTTTCCACGTCCAAAATGAGCTTCCCTATGTTTCCTCTGTCATGGATTCTCTGCATGGCTTCCTTCACCTACAGGTTAATACAAAAAAAGCAAGAAATTACACACAAACATTCACACAAAACACCTCATTATATCCAGCAAATGTGCTTTTGCTTCCATTAAGTTCCATGTTGTCTGATGTCAAGTGTGTAGTGCCATAGATGAGCCTAGAGGGGGCAGCAGAGTCTCAATCAGAAAACAGTCCATAGTACCCTACTTCAAGTTCACCAGATAAATAAACAAAGAATAAATCCATTCAATTTTAATAAATGTATGAAGAATGACTTTTTATCGTCTGTAAAACTCTGAAGGAGACATTATGCACTTAAAACTGATGATCACCATTGTGTTAAGATAGTTCTTAAAAGTGGTTCTGTGAGCTATATGTATGTATTTTAAAGACACGTGACAGATTTGTTTGAGGATTTGTGTGTGTGTGCTTCTATATGATTTTTCAGATATAGTTTTTTGAATGTAAAAGATCTGCAAGAATTGTCGCTAAAAAAGAAAGAATTGATTCTGAACTGTCCATAATAATTTCATTCATTCATTTTCCTTCAGTTTAGTCTCTTTTTCAGATGTCGCCAAAGCGGAATGAACCGCCAACTATTCCAGCATATGTTTTACGCAGCGGATGCCCTTCCAGCTACAACCTAGTATTGGGAAACACCCATACACACTCAATCACACTCACTACGGCCAATTTAGTTTATTCAATTCACTTATAGCGCATGTCTATGGGTTATGGGGAAACCAGAGCATGCGGAGGAAACCCACGCCGACATGGTGAGAACATGCAAACTCCACACAGAAATGCCAACTGACTCAGCCGGTGTCCTGGCGTTTTATCCTACTCATCGGATTATGCTACCAACACTGTATTTTAGTGGTTCTGAGGTTGGGGTTAGGGATTATGTATGTTAGGGCGATATACAGCTTCATATCACACTATTTCACATTAAAATTTACACTGGTAGCAAAATCTTTTTGAATGGGAGGTAGGACAATCTGACAAGGTAGGACAAATCAACAGAACACCGGGACTCAAACCAGCGACCTTCTTGCTGTAAGGGGACAGTGTTAACCACTGAGCCACTGTGTCGCCATACTAATAATAAAACTATACATTTTATTTTTATGGCACTTTTCCTACATAAATGTAACTCAAAGTGCTTCACAAACAAATATTAAGAAACAACATTAACATCAGGTAGAATATAAAAAAACAGATAGACAAATATATATAAAAAAACACAAATGTATAAACAAATAGAACAAATGAAACAACTCAGATAAATGCATACATGTACACAAATGTATCTTCTGACTGTAATTTGACGGTAATTCCAATTTTAATTGATGTTTGTAAATGACTTGGATACAGTCTGACGTTGCCCTACTGTTTATTTTGACCCTCGTACACTGGCTGTAGCTTAGATTATGTTGTTGACATTAAGGCCGCACGATATATATATATATATATATATATATATATATATATATATATATATTGATGGCGACACAGTGGCTCAGTGGTTAGCACAGTCGCCTCACAGCAAGAAGGTCACTGGTTCAAGTCCCAGCTGGGTCAGTTGGCATTTCTGTGTGGAGTTGGCATGTTCTCCCCATGTTCACGTGGGTTTCCCCCACAGTCCAAAGACATGCGGTATAGGTGAATTGAATAAACTAAATTGGTCATAGTGTATGAGTGTGTGTGTGAATGCGAGAGTTTATGGGTGTTTCCCAGTACTGGGTTGCGGCTGGAAGGGCATCCGCTGTGTAAAACATACTGGATACCCTGATAAATAAAGAGACCAAGCCAAAGGAAAATGAATGAATGTATATATTGCGATATGAATATGATTTCACATTGATGATGACTTGAGTAACTATTTGGAAAGCACTGATGAAAACAATAGAGCAAAGACGAAAGAAAATCAAATAAACAGTGCTTCGTGGTTTTCTGTGGTTTTCAACAGCATTGAGGTTTAGAAACACAATAATCTAATGTAAAATAACACTGTATAGTATAGCAAACATTATCATTTTTTTGTGCCCAAATGGTTTAAATTATCTTGAAATCTTACTGTCACAAGCCTTAAAAACACATAACAGTTTAATTCTTTCCCACTTTTAGGATCTATTAGGTCATGGTAAAATAATTCCAACATGACAATGCAGATCCTGCTATGTGACTATTGCAGATTGGCACATTGCGATAACGATATATTGTGCAGCCACAGTTGACATGCTAAAAAGTGTGTTTTTTCCATTACAAAAGCAAAAACATTTTGCATCCACTTCTAAAGGATGATGACAAGGGCTCAAACTGATACGGTACAAGCAATACAATCATTACTGTTAGCAACTTAGCGATGCATTGTGGTCATCCTTGAATGATTTGTCCATTTTGGTATAAATCTTTAATTTGATTCAGGATTAAAAACTTGTTTCAGGAGTGATTTGTTCATTTTGTGTTGACCCAGCATGTGAAACATCCTATAGGTTCAATACAGAAAACAGAAATGATTTGTTTATAAGTCTTCGGGTCCGAGTATGTTCATTCTTGAAACGTTGTGACATCAGCCATCTTGAAAACAGAATTTACTCAATAATTCCATTCAGTAACATTCCTTGCAAAAAAGCACAACATTTTTGTTACTATTACATCTAACTGATGTGTTTCCAGCCTCACAATGTAGCTTTGATATTTCATACTATTTATATTAGAAGAATAGTTCCATTTTATAATATAAGCTTTGAATTAAAAAGTAAACTATTTTTACTGCTGATTGCCAAATATCAAGTTAGTTTTAATACTAAAAATGAGCTTCTAGTGAAATTACAATCTAAAACTAACAATTAGTTGGTTTTGTTTACGAAAATTATACCAATTGTAATGAAATATAAGGATGGTCAGATGCACTGAAGTTGAAAAAATAAATACAAGGTAGTCAATAGTTAACAGACGTCCATATTCAATGGCCATCACAGAGCACTGTGCAAAGACAGCCAGAATACATTTGATAGTATCAAGCAATTCCTCATACTGTGCCCACAGGTTATGTGGGGGATGTATGGTAGTATGTCCCCATCTTATAAAGTGACTGTTAACTGGATGAATCAGTAAATGAATAAACATGACAGCTGCTAGTCAGGCACTGAGATTAGAAACATGACAACTGTTAACAGTCCCTGGCATCAGTCAAAATGATGAAAAAATGAATACCCACTTTAAACCACTTAATGGTAAAAATCCATAAAGATTTTATTTTAAAATGTCAACCCGTTGGCATAAGTATTTGGCGAGTAACATGTACTTCATACACACATACACATACACGCACGCACGGGCGCACGCACGCACGCACGCACGCACGCACGCACGCACGCACGCACGCACGCACGCACGCACGCACGCACACTTGTAACTCAGAACAGAAGTAACACTAACTAACCCACCATCAACCAAGTAACAGGTGAACATAATCAGTAATGAAAACTAATGAAACCAAGCAACCAGGATTCAACACAGGGAGATTTCTTATTAATAAATATTCATGCGCCTATATACTTTTTGGCCACTAAAAAAGTGGCATCTCAGTTGACCTCATGACATAATAAATGCACACTTCAAAATCTCACTGAAAGAAGTAGTATCGTCCATTTGCACACTTTGAATTTGGATATATCTACTATTCTTGTCACATACAGTTTTGTATAGTAAGGAAATCGTTTTAGAGGAAACAATGGGATCAGAAAACGCACCTCAAACTGAAAAGTTCCTAAGAATAAAATTAATTTCATCAATGAAAGTAACACATCTACACATTCTTTTTTTCCCTTAAGAGACTGTGATATCCTTCACACCTGAAATCATCATTTCACAGTATTATATTACCATTACAAACAAGTTAAAGCCATTATTTTAACATTTGTTTTTTTTTTTACCATATTTGTTTGCTGTGTCTAATCTGTAATGAGATGTTCTATGATGGAGATGTATAGTTAAAGCCTTTGAAATGATTGTATGTGATGTTTTTTGTGCACTGAGGAAGGCTTGTAAGCCGAAACGCGTTGGCATTTATATTATTTAATACAATTTCCTCCTTTATTACAACCATTGCTGGAGTTCCTTATATTTTACTATATTTACATTTTGCCCATTTGAGTGCTCCAGACCTTCCCTTACCAGTTGTTGTCATATTTGTTTTGAAAACCAATAAAATTACTAGTGTTTCATGTTCAATTTAACACAGACAAAGAGCTGAGTGCCACAAGTGTCTGTTCTAGGCCCGTTAACATTAACACTGAAAGGCTGTGATATCTTTCACACCTGAAATCATTGTTTTGCAGTACTATATTACCATTACAAACAAGTTAAAGCCATTATTTACAGTTTTTTACCATATTTGTATGCTGTTTCTGATCTGTGATTAGATGTTCTATGATGGAGATGTATATTTAAAGCCTTTGAAATGTTTGTATGTGATTTTATTTTGTGGAAGGCTTGTAAGCCAAAACGCGTTGGCATTTATTTTATTTCATAAAATGTTCTATGTGTTGCTGGAGTTCCCTATTTTTTACTATATTTACATTTTGTCCATTTGAGTGCTCCAGACATTCCCTTACCCGTTGGTTCCATATTTGTTTTGGAAACCAATAAAATTACTAGTGTTTTATGTTCACGTTAGCACAGACAAATAGCTGAGTGCCACAAGTGTGTGTTTTAGGCCCGTTAACATTAACATCGAACGTTATCACTCTCTGTGAGAGAATGCAAATAAATACATACAAATAAACAAACAGCCTTTGTGCTTAGAGTGTGGAAAAAATAAGCCTTCAGTCTCAAACACTCATTATCTCGTCCATTATTTCCAGCAATACCAAATGACAGCTTGGCTATGCTCGTCAATCTTCTGACTCACTTTACTGTCAATTCCTTATGAAAGCACCATAAGATTATAGCCAGATGTGACTATTCCACTCATTTACTTAGGAAACTATACTTAACAAGTAAAAATAAAATATTCCATGCGACACTTTTAAGAATATTAATATAATAAAAATAATTAGATATTGTTTATCATAGTGCCTTACGATTTGCCACTGGTGCATGCAAACATCACTGTAATTTATATAAAACGACAGAATGGACCTCATTACAGTCAAGGAGAAAACAACACATGTTAGTTTTTATTTTTAAAGCTTTAGTTGGTAAATTACCACAGTATATATCTAGTTTGTTGGTGTACTGCTCAAATACTTATAATACCAGATCAGCAGATATTACTTAAGATGCCATTTTTTCATTCAGAGTTAGGTCGATCTGCATTCTCTACGTATGCTCCATATGCATGGAATAAACTACATATAAGATATACTACATATGAAACTATACCATCTATCCCTATATTTAAAAATATTTTAAAGTCTGTCTATTTAAAACAGTGCACATTTTAATAATTAATTATGTTTTGTATTATTTATGTGTGTGTCTATGTGTAGATATGTATTTTTCTGTAATTCTGTCCTATGCTGCCTGTCTTGGCCAGGACTCCCTGGTAGAAGAGATACTGTATCTCAATGGGACTTTCCTGGTTAAATAAGTAAATAAATAAATAAAAAGATCTTATTTTAATCTGTAGATTAAAGAACTGTTAATGTTTCATGTTAAGAACTTCTAAAACTAATGAATGTACAAGGATAAAACATCACAGTTTTATAGCCAAAGGACACAGGGTTTTAATTACCAAATGCTGCTGATGTCTATGAGTAAGTCTGAATATAGAGATTATCTTTTCCTCGCTCTCTTCCCATAAAACATCAAGGGTCATTTCTCCAGCCATGTTTCTCGATTTGGGTTTCACTTCAATGCACTTGCAAATACGTGAAGGGTTTGATTGCGTCTGAATGAGTCACAGCGGTCATGCAGGATTGAAGGCGATAAAATGCATCAGTGGAAAGACTGCCTCGATATGTCCTCAAAGGAACAAAATAAAGCCACTGAGGGGTTTCAGTACAAATCTCCTTTTTAAAGCCCCACAAATATTCATTTATACATCTCATTTTAAAGTACTTAAATTTATTGGCTGCAGGGCAGAAATAGCATGCCCGCTCTCCCATAAAAATTCTGAGCTAAGTGGATTTTATATGCCAAATAAAAATATATAATAATTAAAAAAACTACATTTGTACTGTTGATTAATTAAGGCTTCTTATAACACAAGTTCTGCCAGATGTTCACATTGTTAATTCTAATATAGTAAGCTCTTCCAGCATTTAGTAATAATCAAGGCTGTAACCATGCCTTTAGCATCTAGTAAGGACGTTTTTTATATAATTTAGGAGTGTAAAGGTGTATTTATTTAAAGATATTAAACGATGAAAGGATTTAGCATAATGAGCAGATTCAAAATGAGAAATAACGAGAAAGAACTACTGTTGTAATCAATTCATTTTGCTGCTTCAACCCAAAAAATAATATATAACAATAATATAAAATAATAAATATAATATAATATATTCTAATAACTGGCCTCACGGTGGCGCAGTGGGTAGCACGATCGCCTCACAGCAAGTAGGTCGCTGGTTCTAACTTCGGCTTGGTCAGTTGGCATTTCTGTGTGCAGTTTGCATGTTCTCCCCGTGTTGGCGTGGGTTTCCTCCGGGTGCTCCGGTTTCCCCCACAAGTCCAAAGACATGTGCTATAGGTGAATTGGGTAAGCTAAATTGTCCGTAGTGTATGAGTGTGAATGAATGAGTGTGTGTATGAATGAGTATGAATGTTTCCCAGTTATGGGTTGCAGCTGGAAGGGCATCATATTCTGGATAAGTTGGCGGTTCATTCCGCTGTGGTGACCCCTGATTAATAAAGGGCAAGCTGAAAAGAAAATGAATGAATGAATATTCTAATAACTTGTATAGGAATTAATGTCATTGGCGAGTTTGTCAGTGTGAAGCACCTTTATGACATTTTTTATATATCATAATAACTGTTAAAATATCAAAAATAATAATGAATGCTTTTGTTGTCTTAAAGTTGCATCCCTGTAATGTGCTATTTTTTCAAAAATATATAGTTTACATACAGTTTTAAATAGTTTATCTTTATTGGCAACAGTTTACTGATTACATTCTGATTGACTGAAGTAAGTGTTTGAAGTAAAAGACAACATAGATAGAATTATTTTGGTAAATATAAATAAAATTGACGCTGCAAATCACAATTTGCCTCCTAACGTAAAAGTACATTTCTGACTCTGTACCTAATATGTTGCTTTATTAATCAGATTTAGCTACGAATAACATAAGTTACAGGTTATATGTTTAATTCAGAACTACTTAGTATTACTGAATACTATTATTATTCATTCATTCATTTTCTTTTCAGCTTAGTCCCTTTATTAATCTGGGGTCGCCACAGCTGAATGAACCGCCAACTTATCCAGCATTTGTTTTACGCAGCGGATGCCCTTCCAGCTACACTCTCATTCACACTCATACACTCCGGACAAATTAGCTTACCCAATTCACCTATAGCGCATGTCTTTGGACTTGAGGGGGAAACAGAGGAAACCCACGCGAACATGGGGAGAACATGCAAACTCCACACAGAAATGCCAACTGACCCAGCTGAAACTCGAACCAGCAACCTTCTAGCTGTAAGGCGACAGCACTACCTCACTAGGTGTGACTTCAACAGAGCATAAAAATCTTGATAGTTCTGTGGGTCTCATCTATCAAATCTGATCTTTATTTTCTATTGGATTCAAGTCAGGTGATTGGCTGGGCCATTCTACAGCTTGATTTTCTTTCTCTGAAAGCATTTGAGAGTTTCCTTGGCTGTGTTTTGGATCATTGTCTTGCTGAAATGTCCACCCTGGTTTCCTCTTAATCATCATGGTAATATAGATGTTGGACTGAAGCAGCTAATATTCATTTACAATGAAGAGGGGCAGAAGGTTGCTGAAGAACTACTGAGAGATTTCAGCTGCTGTCTGGGCTTTCACTGCCTTTCTAGACATCCCTTTCTTCATGTGTTCAATACTTTTTCCTTGCGTCATTTATTTTATTACACATAACTCATTTTGTGAACTAATTAGATTTGTTTTCTTTGCATATATGGATTTCTTTGGTTGTTACCAACATCCGGGGAAAGTCAACTGCACCTTTAGAAATATGTTTTCTGAGAAAAATGGTGACGTGTTCAATACTTATTTTCCCCGCTGTAATTAATCATCCCAGAAAAGAGAAACTCCTGCTATGAGAACAACCCCATCCGATCTGTACCCTAAACTGTTCATTACCCAAGAAACAAAAGGTGACCTCAGATCAGGCTTATGGAATGAACAGGCTGGCACTGGTTTCACCCTCAGGAATTCCCCTCCCACACACACACACACACGCACACTGAAGTCATGGGAGTCTGAGCGCCTGGCACTCAACCCACCTCCCTCGCTCTCAAATAAAACTCAGTGAAGACCAGTAAAGAGTCATTGCACTGGAACCATTCCTGTGACCTGCTGGTCAGCTATTAAATATGATCGTCATTAAGGTTTATGGAATTAGTTAAAGACTCACATCGCTGTATCATCACTGGTTAGCAATTCACAATTACACAAAAAAATTAACATGTGATCTAAATAGTTAGCTAAATGTTAGCTAATCATATATTACACGACACACACATACACAAAAAAATTCTGGGTTCCACACAATGGATTTGTAATCGGACAACATGAAGGAATTAAGTTAACTTATTAGTTTTTACAAATGTTAGTGGATTGAACATGAAACAATTACAACCCAGGCTCATTATTGATATGTACCCCTGCATACATTTCTCAACAGCGTGAAATATGTCCCTGGAGGTATGTTTTTTTGTCATTTTTGCTTTCGCGAATCCACCAGAGGCTGCTGTGTATGCTTTTTTTAGACCTCAAATTTCTCTCGCGAGTGCCATTCAGGCCGCTGTCGACTGACTGACTGACTGACTGACCGACCGACTGACCGATCACCCACCCACCCCCTTCCCTAAATCCAACCTATAGTGTTTTCAAAAGCACCGATTGAGCCACGCACCACCATCCCTAAACCTAACCAACAGTGTTTTCAAAAGCAATCCGCGCCCACCTGACTTTTACCACATTTTCAGATCTTACCACATTCTCACCCTGTTATTTACTTGTTTATTTTTTGCCTTTTGTTTTTGCTTTACCTGCTTTTTGGAACTGTTCATCGCCGGACTTGAACGCGGTCAACTCCTCTATGCGTCTCAAGTCCGTCGACATACGCGGCGAGCCACTGGGCAAACTGGTGACAGCAGAAAAGCCATCCACATGGAGGTAAGCGATCAGCTGGTGGTGCGAAAAAAAAACCCAGAAGCCGCCGGCAGCATCATACCGCCCCATAGCATTCGTTTTAAAGAAGAAATGCAGCCATACACAGCTCTGGCTACATAATTCGCGCTCTCCAGAAATGTATACGGGGATACATTTTCACAATGAGCTTGTGTTGAACAATTGAGTTGTCCCCCCAAAAAACTGAAGAATTGTGTTGTTTCATCTTATTATAAATACGTAGTTTGAACAAACATTTCGATCTCTAAATATAAAAATGGTTCGTTTTAACCAAATTTTGAGTAAAATCTTACGGTTACATTTCAGGTTTAATGTCAATAAAGTTATTAACCTAGCAATTGAAATGATCAAAATTTGACCGAAATGAGTTTCCTTCGCAGGGTGGCAGGGCGCACCCTTATAGATAGGGTGAGGAGCTCTGTCACCTGGGAGGAGCTCAGAGTAGAGCCGCTGCTCCTCCACATCGAGAGAAGTCAGCTGAGGTGGCTTGGGCATCTGTTTCGGATGCCTCCTGGATGCCTACCTAGGGAGGTGGTTCCAGGCATGTCCCACCAGGAGGAGGCTTATGGGGAAGACCCAGGACATGCTGGAGGGACTATGTCTCTCGGCTGGCCTGGGAACACCTCGGGATCCCCCAGGACCAAGAGGAAGTGTCTGGGGAGAGGGAAGTCTGGGGTTCTCTCCTGAGACTACTGCCCCCGGAAAAGCAGATGAAAATGAATGAAGGAATGAATATTTGACCTGGGATTGTACTATAAAACAACCTGTAAGATTCAGAATTCAAAACTTTCTTATTAGTCTAAAAGATTTACAGTATTAGTGGTAATTTTGGTTGCCAGTAATAATGTAAAATGTACAAGAGCACTGTGCTTTAGTTTTACGGCACAATTGTAAATGTTCATTTACAGTGCATTTGTACATTTTACAGTATTACTGGCAACCAAAATTGCCAGTAATACTGTAAATTTTACAGCAATTTTTTACAGTGCGCCTGTAGGTATTAGTTCAAACCTATAATAATGCATTAAGCTGACTAATGTTGCATGACAAGCTTAATGTACCAGAATATTCTGCCTCTTGTCCAAACACCCAGAACAACTTGAAACAACATTTAATAGCTTATTGGAGTGACTGATATTTTTTTTTTCTCCCATAAGCAGGGATCCTTTATTTAAAGTTATACAGTAACCCAGATCATTATTTTCGAAGATCTGAGCAGAACGGCCAGCCTGATAAAGTCAGAAACAGTATGTGCCCTGATGATGTGTCTGACAGGAGAGTAATAGTCTTCAGAAGCTGTGGCGGCACCAGGCTCAAACTGGCACATAACACCAGGGAACACACTAATGTGAGGTCACGCCATGGCTCACGCTGGAAAATAAAATGGTTTCTTAGAGACAGAATGTGCTGCCCAGTGACTGCTCACTTATAAGATAACTCAGACTTTATTTTACTGCTGAAAAAAGCCAGTAACACGATGCTTGAAGGGGTGTTCATAAGACTGTCATGAAACCTTTATGAATGTGAATGAGATTTTACTCATGCTTATAACAACTGTCATTAAGTGACGTTCGCTCAGTTATGACATTTTAAATGCAAAGATGGCATTGTTTGTTATGACAACTTGTTATAAACAAAGACATCACAACCAGTCTTCATCTTTGTCATGACAACTTGACACTAGCAAGACAACAAAACATGTCATAAATCTGTCATAAACATGATTGTCATGAAGCCATTTTTTAACTTTCTGGCATACACCATGCCTACCAGGTAAGGGGCCGTTCACACAGAATCCCCAAGTAAGGGGCCGTTCACACAGTAAAACTACAGCACAGTTGTAATTGTTAATTTACAGTGCACTTGTCAATTTTACAGTATTACTGCCAGCCAAAACTGCCAGTAATACTGTAAATTTAACAGCAATTTTTTTTACAGTGATGTGTTTACCAACTATCTTACTGCTTGGCTAGTTAAAAATACTAAATTGTATTAGAGGTGGTGTGGTGGCTCAGTGGTTAGCACAGCAAGAAGGTTCGCTGGTTCGAGTCCCAGCTGGGCCAGTTGGCATTTCTGTGTGGAGTTTGCATGTTCTCCCCGTGTTGGCGTGGGTTTCCTCTGGGTGCTCTGGTTTCCCCCACAGTCCAAATACATGCGCTATAGGTGAATTGGATGAACTACATTGGCCGTAGTGTATGAGTGTGTGTGTGGATGACTGTGTGTGTGTGTGTGTGTGTGTGTGTGTGTGTGTGTGTGTGTGTGAATGTGAGAGTATATGGGTGTTTCCCAGTACTAGGTTGCGGCTGGAAGGGCATTTGCTGTGTAAAACATATGCTGGAATAGCTGTTGGTTCATTCTGCTGTGGCAACCTCTGATAAATCAACCTCTGACAATATCAAATCTTCTTGTTGCGATCAATTGCTGATGCTTTATCACGATATATGGTATTATCACGATATTGACATATAAGCTGCGAAAAAGATTACTTTATTATTTATAATAACGAAAAGATTCTTAGTGTATTGCTTTATTGTATATACATGTTCTGAGTAAACAAATGTTTCAAGCAAATTAAATTGCAAAAGGATTATAAAGTACAATAGTTAATGCTTTACAATGGCCTCATTATTAAACGTTAGTGAATGGTGTAAAACCAACAGTAAAAACAGACAGATTTATGTTCATTTTAGTTAAAAATACTAAATTGTATTAGAGGTGGTGTAGTGGCTCAGTAGTTAGCAAATCCCTTTACAGCAAGAAGGTCGCTGGTTCGAGTCCCGGCTGGACCAGTTGGCATTTCTGTGTGGAGTTTGCATGTTATCCTTGTGTTGGCGTGGGTTTTCTCTGGGTGCTCTGGTTTCCCCCACAGTCCAAAGACATGCGCTACAGGTGAATTGGATTAACTACATTGGCCGTAGTGTATGAGTGTCTGTGTGTGTGTGTGTGAATGTGAGAGTGTATCGGTGTTTCCCAGTACTGGGTTGCGGCTGGAAGGGCATTTGCTGTGTAAAACATATGCTGGAATAGCTGTTGGTTCCTTCTGCTGCGGCAACCTCTGATAAATCAGAGACTAAGCCGAAGGAAAATGAATGAATAAATAAAATTGTATTAGTTATTAAGTCCATTTAATAAAACGATTACCACTTGTAATTAAATTACGAATACAATTTTAACACATTATAGAGATTAACTAATAAATTAACATTAGTTAAGATTAATAAGAGTTTTTGTAGTTATTATTGTGAGTTTAATTACAAATGTCAGAGGATTATTGCTATATAAAGTCAGAATGATTAATTCGCATTTCAGCAAGTATTAAGCCAGATTAGCATGTGAAAACGTTATTTTTTTTAACTATTAAGATAAGAATTACATCTCCAAGCATTTGGCACTATTGTGAAGACTGCGGGCAACACGGTGGTGCAGTGGGTAGCACGATCACCCCACAGCAAGAAGGTCGCTGGTTCGAGTCTCGGCTGGGTCAGTGGGCATTTCTGTGTGGAGTTTGCATGTTCTCCCTGTGTTGGCGTGGGTTTCCTCTGAGTGCTCCGGTTTCCCCCACAAGTCCAAAGACATGCGGTATAGGTGAATTAGGTAAGCTAAATTGGCCATAGTGTATGTGTGTGATTGAGTGTGTATGGGTGTTTCCCAGTGATGGGTTGCAGCTGGAAGGGCATCCGCTGCGTAAAACATATGCTATATAAGTTGGCGGTTCATTCCGCTGTGGCGACCCCAGATTAATAAAGGGACTAAGCCGAAAAGAAAATGAATGAATGAAATATGAAATATAGATATTCTTAAAAAATCACTATAATAAAGAATTACTCATCATGGTATCAATATCATGCATGTTCATTTTCACGATATACAGTTGAAGTCAAAATGATTAGCCCTCCTGTGATTTTTGTTTTCTTTTTCAAATATTTCCTAAATAATGTTTAACAGAGCAAGGGATTTTTCACAGTATTTCCTATAATATTTTTTCTTCTAGAGAAAGTCTTCATTGTTTTATTTCAGCTAGAATAAAAGCAGTTTAATTTTATTTTAAACATTTTAAGGTCAATATTATTAGCCCCCTTAAGCAATTCTTTTCCTGATTGTCTGCAGAACAAACCACTGTTATACAATGATTTGCTTAATTACCCTAACTTACCTAATTAACCCTTTAAATGTCACTTTAAGCTGAATGCTAGTATCTTGAAAAATATCTAGTAAAATATTATGTACTGTCAGCATGACAAAGATAAAAGAAATCAGTTATTAGAATTGAGTTATTAAAACTATTTTGTTTAGAAATGTGTTGAAAAAATCTTCTTTCCATTAAACAGAAATTGGGGAAAAATATACAGGGGAGCTAATAATTCAGGAGGGCTAATAATTCTGATTTCAACTATATATTGCACTATTGATTATCGGCATATGTCAGTGTACCACATATTTGAATTCCTAGTCTTTCACAGAAGTGTATACATTTCTTGGCTTAATGAATAAGATTAGAGTGTTTCACTTATTCTTTCACTTGGAGTCAGAGAGTGCCCTACAAATGTCACATATAAATGAGGCATATAAAGAATCAAACCAAATTCAGTAATGAGATACTGTTTGTCCACTTCTCATGAGATCAGCATAAAGAAATCCGTAGGGCTTTTCAAGAAGCCTGTAATTAGAAAGAAATGAAAGTACGCACAGACTCCCAACACTCAGAGGTCTTTGTGTAATCTGTTTAAGGAGAGTCCTTTGTCACACTTCAGCAAAACAATGTTTGCTGTGAGAGTTCGAAGCAAGAAGACGGCGACTGGAGAAAATATGCTTCGAACCAAATTGATGTCTAAAGTCCAAGATGAAGATAGTTATTTTTTGTGAGTGTGGCTCAACCACCACAGGCTCATTGAAATAGGTGCTCCAACAACTCGTAAAATTACCTTTCCTGCTTGTTTAAATTACTTATTTAAAATGAGACGAAGCAACACAATTCATAACCCTTTCACGTGTACGATCATACCGGTGTGATAAGCCTTGGCTGGTCCCTGAAGCATACGATCACACCGGTGTGATCAGCCTTGACTGTTATACTTTGACTAATACTGTGAAAAATGATCTTCACTACATTATAATCTTGTACAACACATATTTATTTTTAGTCTCATTCTAAATTAATGATTTAATAATTCAGTCATAAAACTTTGTTTCATAACTAGATGTGTCATTTTTGAAGAACAAATTTTTGATGGTTGTTTGTCGCCACCTATTGGTTAAACAATGTAATTGCTACAACATTCAACAGCTTTAAATGGCATTAAACAGTGATTTTAATCTTTACCAGAAACA
>CAIGQW010053650.1:3199830-3212146 GCA_903798125.1 Danio choprae | reverse complement strand
GATTAAATGTAGATTTAAATGCAGCGCATCGAAGGAATAATAAACATATGCAAATAATCATCATTTATCATTTATGTTGTGTGGGTGTTTGAATTGAGATCCTGATCTTTTAATGATTAGTTGTTCATCTTTACACTGAATGCATTAATGCAGGCTAAACAAGTAGTGACAGAAAACACATTTAATAACCTAAGAAAGCATTTAGGTGTCACCACAACTTCTTCTGCCATCATTATATTTTACAGAAAAGCCTAAATGTTTTCCGTGATCCATTACACACCTAATCTCTACTCTATGCAGACAACTTTTATGAAGTGGTCAGTTTGTTAGGTAGCTTACTTTGTACAGTGTTGTACTTGCGATGCAATGTAAAATCAAGGTAAAACTATGTGGTTGCAGTGCACTTTCCTCTTATGCTTGCGTTTAAAAACATTTTTGGTTGTGTTTAGGCCAGTGGTTTGCTAGATGATCTGTATGACAAGCCCTACCTTCTCGTGGACATGTACAAGTAGGTCATTTATCTAAAACATACTACAAAACACATCCTAAGTAATGCATTTCTAGTTTCGCTAAAATGTAGACAGCGCCCTCTGGTGGATTTGTCATCTGAACGTGCGACAAAACATACCCAGAGCCATGTATTTTATGTTTCGCAAAAATGTAGGCTGAGGCACATATTTCTAATGATCCTGGGTTGGATCATCTCTATATGTATGTATAGAAACTCATTATTTATTGACACCGTTGGCCAATAAGTGAGCCAGTAACTTGTATGATAAAAAAGACTGAATATTTTTATGCATAGATGCACTTACAGCTAACTTCTTATTTGTTCTTTGCAAATACCTTCACAGACACTGAAAACAAAATATCTAGACACCATCAACAAAACTGAGAGTGACGTTTAGATGAATATGTAAATGTGTGCTGCACACTTTGTCTCAGCAACAAAACAGACTCGTAACAAAATCATAGGGGTGAGAAAAGCAATCTGATCATAGAGATATGGATATGTAAATGTCATATTCTGTTACCTCATACCTTTGAGCCGTCACATACTATATGAATCAGTCTACAGGCTTTCATGGACTGCCTAGGACCTCAAGGAATGTGTATTTTCAGTATCTTTAACCAGCAATCATGTAATATTGTCCTAATGTTAATATTTGTGTCTCATTTGTTTATTTTTTTAAAAAAATGGGAGCATTTATAAAAAGTATTTATAGTTTTGCAACCAGAAAATATGGTTCCCAGAAATCTGCAGGGTGAGATTATCTTTAAATAACCTAGAAATAACTTCTAACTAACAGAATATTTATTTGTGGTAAATCATAGGTTATTATTTTGCAACAATAAAATATCATTCCAAGAGTATTGCAGTGTGGTTATTTTAAAAATACCCTAACTTCACAAAGTTGCTATTTTAAAAGTAAACATAAATGACCTATTTCCCAGTACTGGAGTGCGGCTGGAAGCTTATCTACTGCGTAAAACATATGCTGGAATAGTAGGCAGTTCATTCCGCTGTGGCGACCCATGATAATCAGAAACTAAAACGAAATAAAATGAATGAATGAATGAATGAATGAATGAATGAATGAATGAATGAATGAAATATGACCTAAACTGAATGTCCCATCATGGTTATTTTTAGTTTATGATTTTTGCAACCATAAATGAACATTTCCAGGACATTGGAGGATGGACGTTTTTAATAACCTAATAATATCCTAAGAGTTCCCTAATGGGGGTGTCGCCTCACAGCAAGAAGGTCGCTGGTTCGAGCCTCGGCTGGGTCAGTTGGCATTTCTGTGTGGAGTTTGCATGTTCTCCCCGTGTTGGCGTGGGTTTCCTCCGGGTGCTCTGGTTTCCCCCACAGTCCAAAGACTTGCGCTATAGGTGAATTGAAGCTAAATTGTCCGCAGTGAATGTGAGAGTGTATGGGTGTTTCCCAGTGATGGGTTGCAGATGGAAGGGCATCCGCTGCGTAAAACATGTGCTGGATAAGTTGGCGGTTCATTCCGCTAGGGCGACCCCTAATGAATAAAGACACTAAGCCGAAAAGAAAATGAATAAATGAGTTCCCTAATGGTTACTTATATTCATTCATTCATTTTCTTTTCGGCTTAGTCCCTTTATTAATCTGGGGTTGCCACAGCAGAATGAACCGCCAACTTATCCAGCATATGTTTTACGCAGCGGATGCCCTTCCAGCTGCAACCCATCTCTGGGAAACATCCATACACACTCATTCACACTCATACACTACGGACAATTTAGCCTACCCAATTCACCTGTACCGCATGTCTTTGGAGCACCCGGAGGAAACCCACGCCAACATAGGGAGAACATGCAAACTCAACACAGAAACGCCAACTGACCCAGCCGAGGCTCGAACCAGCGACCTTCTTGCTGTGAGGCGAACGTGCTACCCACTGCGCCACTGTGAGGCCCATGGTTACTTATAGACACACATTTTTACAACATAAATATAACCTTCAGTTTAGTTGTTCATTGTCAAAGCAGTATCTTCACAAGTTCATAATATGAATATCTTTTTTTTGTATTTTTAATTGCTGAACTCTTTCAACATCTCAAGCAGAATTCTATAAAATGTCCATTAACATTGAATAAACCACTCTGAGTCAGTCCTTCAGTCATAAAAAGCCCTCTTACTGGAAAACACTGACTATAAAAGTAAAAGGTTCACAGCAAGCACGCGCTTACGAGTACTTGGGTAGATTTAAGTATTTTCAGATATAGTATAGAAGAAAATAGACTGAATAATATGAAGGCCAAACGAAAAAAAAATGTCACGCCAATGTTGCTTTGGGGACACTAGGGTATAATTATGGAGCAAACTGCATTAGGCTCCATGATGAGAGATTGTCACTCTACAAAATGAAGAACACAGCAGTATCAGTAAAAATGAGGATTCCCCGAGGATTCTGCTTGATGAAGTGAATGCAAAAGAAATGGTCAGCATCTTAAAGAAATAGTTCACTCAAAATATCATTTACTCACACAATCACATTTCATGTCCCTCAAAACCTGTTCTCTTATAAGATTTTACTTTTCTTTTTATACTTTACTGTTTCCCCATTTTTAATACTTTGTTACTGTGTACTACACTGAAACAAATCATTCATTGGATTTACTACTTTTTTTTAAGGTAAGTGGTTGTAAACAATTTATATGGACTGAATTTAAACAAATTAAATTGAACATTACTAAATTTAATTTGTTTGCATAAATTCAGCCCATATAAATTGTTTGCAACCACTTACCTTGAAAAAGATTTAGTAAATCTAATGAATAATTTTTTATCAGTCTATAAATGTAATACGTTATTATTTAACAGGGTTACCGTCACTTTTCTCCCAGAGTTAAGCAAATGTAACACTTTTATTATTATTTATTATCAGTGTTGGGGGTAACGCATTACAAGTAACGCGAGTTACGTAATAATATTACTTTTCTAATAATAATTATCTAGTAATAATATTTGAGTTACTTTTTAAAAATGTAACTCGAGATACTTTTTAGATTAATTAATTTGCTTTTAAAAAAATAAATTGCTGAATGAAATTAGTGTAATCACGTTGAATCACACTCAACAAGAGAATGAGCTCCCCGCAGGAACAGACAGAAACCAAGATGGCAGAGCCTAACATTTCTGTGATGGAAGTATTCTCATTATTTTGAACACATGGAAGGAAAGGGGATTATAGTCTCAATGGACAGTCATTTTACTGAACTAATAAGACAAAAATACAAAAAGTAGCAAACACAATGCTTTCAACTGTCATTAATCTGTATATACAGCATGTATAGCGTCAGGAAGTTCTCAGAAGATAACATTATTCTAATTTTTTTAAATTATTATTATATATTTTTTAAAGGTAAATGAAGGTGTAGATTATACAGCGTGTCGTTAAATGCAGAGCTCCTCTTAAAAAAAAAATAATAATAAATACCCTGCAAGTTCTGAAAGAGATCAAGCCTCAAGCAGGTATGAAAGTAACTTTAAACTAACTCAAGTACCGTAGCGCATTACTTTCCATGAAAAGTAACTAAGTAACTGTCACGATCGTTCTCTCACATGAATGCACAGGGACACGGGAATTATTAAAAATACACAGATTATTAACATAACACTCACTGGAAACACTGGAACATCGACACACCGGAATCATGGGGGTGAAGACAACATGGAATGACGATCAGGATGATGTATAATACTGGACAAAGGACTGAACCAAACACAGGAGTATAAATACACAGGACATCATTGAACTAAGTACACACAGGGGGGAGACACAGGTGAAACTCATGAACACTAAGGAACGGCGGAAAACAGAAGAAAGGAGCACATGGAAACGACACAGAACAGACACTTGACAGTAACGCAACTAGTTTTTTGGGGGGGGAGTAACTCAATATTGTAATGCATTACTTTCAAAAGTAACTTTCCCCAACACTGTTTATTATTAAGTAATAGTACTGCAAATTAATCATAAAATAATCAGCATTTGACTCATTAGATATTTATGTTATAGAGTTTCAGACGATGGGATTCATTTCAGATAAACTTAAAAATTATTATTTTTATTTTTGGAAAAATTATCTTAATAAGATTAAATAATCTTAAAAATAAGACTTTATAAGATTAAATTACTATATTTATTAAATTTATTAAACAATAAATTATACATTTTAATAATTAAATTTAAGATTAGGGCCTCACAGCAAGAAGGTCGCTGGTTCAAGCCTCGGTTGGGTCAGTTGGCATTTCTGTGTGGAGTTTGCATGTTCTCCCCATCTTGGTTTCCCCCACAAGTCCAAAGACATGCGCTATAGGTGAATTGGGTAAGCTAAATTGTCCGTAGTTTATGTGTGTGAATGAGTGTGTGTGGATGTTTCCCAGAGATGGGTTGCAGCTGGAAGGGCATCCGCTGCGTAAAACATATGCTGGATAAGTTGGCAGTTCATTCCGCTGTGGCGACCCCAGATTAATAAAGGGACTAAGCCGAAAAGAAAATGAATGAATGAACCTTAAAACTCAAGATTTTAAAAAGGAAATACTGAAGCATGGATGAATTAAGCGTTAAAAGGGGTGAAGTGTGTAAGCTACTTAACTTCATAATAACTCAAAAACAGCCTTGAGCAAAAAACTACCTTTATCAGCATGTGAAGATGTTGTAATGTGATTAATATGCTGCTTTATGTGTGTGCCTGTGGGTGGGTTAGTAAGTCTAACAGTATGCAAAAAATCACTTTTGTGCTTGTGTTAACAGCGTGCAAATGATTAAGTCCTTCTTTCTTCTTTAATGCGTCATACGGTAGTCTCTTGAGCAAATGCTCACTTAGCCATGCAGTATGAGGAGCTAATTGGCTGAAACCCACAGGCACAGACCAATTAAGCAAACGTTCAGCATGTCCGTCAAGCGTCAGGCTTTGAGATATGACTGCGCTTTTTCTGTTCTACAGGTCAGTACTGATCGAAACGTCATTTCTTCTGACTCGAAGCGACTGCCAAGCCGCAATTCTGCCAGGTCACCAGACACCGGCACAGAGCAGGCCCCTGGTTACCACGACAACAGGCCAATGCATGGTGTGATTGAGGAGAAAATGCCACCGAGTGGCTTCTTTTGTTAGACGCAGCAGCCAATGAGATTTACTGAGGTCATTGACGTGAGACAGCACTGCACGCTGAAGGACAGTGCAAATCAACACAAGTGGAGAGCTTTACCCCCAAATGTAGGTAAAATATAAAGGATGGGTCTCTTTGGGTCATATTTTGATCCCAAATAAAAAAACAAAGAATTTTTTTGTCAACCATCTGGTACTGTTAGTGCTGGTGCACAAATTGTGTTGATCATTTAATTAAAAAGTACAATATATATTTTATAACAGCAGTAAAGGGGCCGATCACACCAAACAGGCATTTGCGTTCTCAAAACACAAGGCGCACCGCGCTGCCCTTTTTTTTGGCAGGAAAAAAATAAGTGCACTGCGCGTTTTATGTTGCTAGGCAATGACGGAATCAGCTGCGTATTGTGCGTGAGTGTTACTGTTGTAACACTTAATAATTGTAATATTTAATAATATTGTGGGGGCGACACGGTGGCTCAGTGGTTAGCGCTGTCACCTCACAGCAAGAATGTCACTGGTTCGAGTCCCGGCTGGGCCAGTTGGCATTTCTGTGTGGAGTTTGCATGTTCTCCCCGTGTTCATGTGGGTTTCCTCCGGGTGCTCCGGTTGTGTGTGAATGAGTGTGTATGGATGTTTATTGGTTTGCAGCTGGAAGGGCATCTACTGTGTAAAATATATGCTGGATAAGTTAGCAGTTCGTTCCGCTGTGGCAACCCCTGATGAATAAAGGGACGAAGCCAAAGGAAATTGAATGAATGAATGAATAATATTGTGATATTCAAGATTTGTGAAGTCATAGAGCTCCGGATAACTCGAAACAGCTACCACTAGTCTCTCCTCCATCATTTTATGTCTCCGTAGTCATATTGAGAACACAAATAATGCTATCGCCTCAATGTCGCCTTTGATTGGAGAATGAAAAGACTGACGCAGCGCATTTTTTCCGCTTAGATTTGACTTTTTTTCAACTGCGGCCCGCACAATGTGCAAGGCCAAAAATGCGAAGCGCAGCAGGTGGTTAAAACGCATGTGGCCATTAGTAAAGCATTCAAAAAAGGCGAAAATGTATTCACTGTGATCAAGGCCTAACTATCTATATGCTTGACTGCTGTACTGTCAACCGTATACTCAACACCTTAACTGTGCGTTCACACAGAAGGCGGCAAGAGTCTCAATGTAGCCATAAGTCATTAATTTTCAATGGTAGCATGTGGCTATAAGCAGCGAGGAGTGGCACAGTGCGTCCTTCGCCGGTGTAGGCATTGAATAAAGTCAACTTTATGGTAATGCGCTATGATGCTGTTTGGCAGCAAGCAATCAGAATCTAGAAGTCCACTGCTTGAGTGGATTCCAGAGAACACAGTCCTGTGAACTTTGGTTCTGACCACAGTTGTTCCCAAGGGTTTGAATATTGCATTCGTCGAATTTCCAGTTATTTACTATGTTTTCTTACAGGGACATAAATAAAAAAAATTACTGATACAGTTACTGATGTGCATTAATATTATACATGTTTTTTAAAAAGCAGGAATCTCATACTAACTATAATGACTGTACAAAACAGTATTGCTGCTTCAGAATATTTCAGACATGTGGACATATTGGATAAGTGGAGTAAAGCCACACCACAAGCAACAACTTGATCTTCCATTGCAACATTTTCATGCTAGAAAGCATGTTTTTTTTATGCAAGAATGTAAGTGATCTGCTGATAAAATACTTTAAATACGAGATCAATGTAGCAAACTTTGATGCTCTCGCCGCCAGAGCTGTGAAGGCAGACAGTGTTGTTGCCAGGGCGGCCAGAGTGAACTTTGACACTCTCACAGCCTTCGGTGTTGACACACAGTAACTCTTTCTTATTTTGATTGCAATGTAATAATGTGGCTTAACATACATTTTTGTGAAACGGAAAATACGTTGCTCTGGGTACATTTCATTGTACATTTCAGATGACAAATCCACTAGAGGGCACTTTTTTTTTTTTTTGCGAATATGACATACGTTACTTAAGGTATGTTTTGTTGTATGTGTTTAGATACACATCCTTATTGTACACATCCACGAGAAGGCTGGGATTGTCGTGCAGATTACCTATAGCGTAACACTGACCTGAACACTTAAGCCTAATATTGTTTTCACAAGCAAATGCAAATATTTCACACTGTGAGAATGTAATTTCACAAAAGAATCAAATTACGAAAATAATCCTTTACTAGTAGATAATATGTCCCTGTAAATATAGTACGTTATAGTACGTTATTGCGGTTTCACAAAAATGTAGCATGTTATTCAAAATTGTGACACTTTTAAAAGTGGTATAAAATGTGGCGACTGTGAAAGACATAAAGACATGTTAAAAAAAAAACTAAACATAAATAATAAGCAAAATAATCTGACAATGGGGAAAGCAAAATAATCTTATGTCAAAACGAAAAATACGTTTATTTTACTTTCCCCATTGGCAAATTATTTTGTTTGTTTTAAGGAAACACTAACATAACTTTAGCATATTATACGTCCAGCGTTCTCCAGCCTCCAGTGCCTAGACTGCAGCTCTGCCCAAGAAGTTTGGCCAGAGGAGAAATGGTCGTGCCCAACTGAGCCTGGTTTCTCTCAAGGTTTTTTCCTTCACTTTTGTCAATTGGTGAAGTTTGTTCCTCGCCACTGTTGAGCTTGGTTTGGGACTTGTGGAGCTGCGCATCGATGGATTTGCTCTTCAGTGTTTGGACTTTCAGCAGTAAAATTTAAACTACCCCGAACTGAACTAAACTGAACTCTGAAAACTGGACTGGAGCAGTTTCAATTTACTAGAACTTTTATGTCAAGCTGCTTTGACACTTTTTACGTTGTAAAATTGCTATAGAAATAAAGATGAATTGAATTGAATATTGTTTCTGAAAACAAAACATTATTTTTTGCTTGTCTAGAAAATGCTTGATTTAAGAATTTGTAGATATTTGGACTAGAAACAAGACAAAAACTCTAAGTAAGAAAAGCATTTATTTTGCAGTGCACACACACAAACTCACAAAAAATTTAATAACCACCAGGTAAGATCTCCGAATGTTTCTGAAATTCTTTGTTACATCAAGAAAGACATCTTCGTATCATGCTGGAGGGGAAACAGAAGCTTGAACTGTAAACATGTAATGAGATTCTGCTCCCTCCTGCAGCGCGCTGAACACATTACTGTCTGCCGAACCACGAGCCCACTCACTTCTTTACAGCCAATGGATTTTTAAATGCAAAAATGTCAAAGCTGCTGTCGTCCATCAAATGAACTCCCACTGGAGCCGCTTTTGAAAAAGGTGCGTGAAGCTTCTGGTTCGCCATCTGTGCTCAACTTTAGACTACTTGTTGCCATTCTCTTCTTCTCATTACAGAGTTTATCCTTTCCCTCCTCCTCCTTCTCCCTCATTTCATTCACCCCGCTCTTTTTCATTCATTTTATCTCCTTTCTCTCATTTTCGGTGTGGGAAGTGCAGGTCTGTGATTAGGCCCACACATGTTGTGTCTTTTGTGTTGTTCATAATCACCTGACACTTGCTGACATGGACTAAACAGCACTACAATCCCCAATCACCCAATCATCTCCAGCCTTACTGCAGCCATCTGTACTGCCTACAGCACAGGATGAGCGATAATGTTCGAGCAAAGTGCTATTATTCAACAGAGAACACTTTCAATATACGCAATATGTCTTGTCACTCTGGTGCAAGTGCACTGTTGAGAGAGAAGAAGACCTTTGGAAACAACGTACAGTAAAAGCTAATGATTCATGACAATGTAATAGTCTTTGTTGGAAAATAAAAATAATATATTTAAGCATAAGCTGGTTTTAAAATGAATGGATCACACAAACAATCACCAACACATGCAACATAATATATCCAAGGTTTTCAAGACTTAAATCAAGTCCCTGACTGTTGCTTTGAATAGAATAAAATTGTTAAAAGCACATTAAAGAAATTAACAATGAAATAAAAGATTTACAAAGCTATATTCATTCATTCATTCATTTTCTTTTCGGCTTAGTCCCTTCATTAATCTGGGGTCGCCACAGCAGAATGAACCGCCAACTTATCCAGCACATGTTTCACACAGCAGATGCCCTTCCAACTGCAACCCATCACTGGAAAACTTCCATACACACTCATTCACACACTCATACACTACAGACAACTTAGCTTACCCAATTCACCTATAGCACGTCTTTGGACTTGTGGGGGAAACCGGAGCACCCAGAGGAAACCCACGGGGTCACGGGGAGAACATGCAAACTCCACACAGAAATGCCAACTGACCCAGCCGAGGCTTGAACCAGCGACCTTCTTGCTGTGAGGCGATCGTGCTACCCACTGCGCCACCGTGATGCCCTACAAAGCTATATCTAATGAAAAATACCTAATAATTAAAATAGGGTTACCAAAGGTACTAATATTGACCCATTTCAAATGTGTAGCTTTCAAAAAAGTACAGCCCCAGAGTCAGCTTTTTTCTTCTTTATTTCTGAGAGTGTTGATTTTTAATGTTTTTTTATTGAACCTAAAATGTTTCCTCTATGGCAGGGGTGTCAAACGTATCAGTGCGTATAACCGAATCAGGCCCGCAAATAGGTTTAATCCGGCCTGAAAGATGATTCTGTACAGTATAAAAATGAGCTGCAATTTTTCAATAAAAGAAACTGCTGTTCCAATTGTGTCCACTGAATGGCGCAATAGCAACCTGTTGATTTCATCCAGTCCAGAAGCCTGAATCAGCATCAGTTTGACAGTCTTCTCAGACAGAATGACCACATCTATGCCCTGCCATAACACACTGAGGTGTTCTCACAAGGAAATGTAATTATTTTACGTTTTGTCAGTTTAGTGGCTAATTCGTACAAGTTCAATTGTATGTACGATATAAAAAAGGAGGCGTGACACCCAACCACACCCCTAAACCCAACCATCATTGGTGGATAAGCAAATCTTACTAAATTGTACAAATGAGATCGTACGAATTCATATGAATTAACCACTAATCAAAAAGTTACGAATTGCCGTGAGATCGTGTTGTCCTCAGGCTCCAGCTTTATGATTTATGTTGATCGTATTAAAACAAAGAAAACAATCTGAAGTTGTTGTTTTTAAGTTATATATATCATGATTTTACCACTCCGGCCCACTCGGGAATAGATATTCCTCCATGTGGCCCCTGAGCTAAAATGAGTTTGACAGCCCTGCTCTATGGCATCACTGCAAGAACAACCTTATGGATTACCTTTATTTTTAAGACTATGAGCATCAAGATTTCATGACATATTTCATGAATATGATGTCATAAAAAAGCATGGAGTTTTAAGCAGCTGTGCACCAATGCAACATTCTGTTCTCTTGCGCCAGCTGTACCATGGTAATGCCACCACAACACTTCTTTGAAGTCTCTCCAATAGATCAGAGCTCTCTACAGCTGACAAACAGACTAACAGGTGTGTGTCCTGCATAATGGGCTCCTGATTGTTTAGAATTAGCATTTACAAGAACACAATTATTTTCCCATCGTTATATAACCAACACAAAACTACAAACAACACGTTCATGGATCTGAGTAGATGTATGCTGTAGATTATATCTCTATAAAGCCTCCTTAGTTTAAACTCAACACAGATCTCAAAATGTAGCGTTGTCAAAAATATCGATATATCGATAAATATCGATACTGAAATATTTTAAATGATACAATTTTGCTTTTGGTTAGTATCAATATTAGTTTTGCTCTCTCAAAGTCTCTCTTCTCACCAGCAGGAGATGAAGAATTATTAATAGTGTTAAGATTTTAACATTTTTGTTTTAATCTGAAAATAAGATGAGATTGAGCTAATTTATTTATTCATTTATTAATTTATTTATTTTTGCCTTTTATACTTAAAGACTGCTGATGTACCTGGTATAATCATTATAAGATTATATTATTATATTATTAACATTATATGATTAAATATTTAGTTATCCCCCCCCTTTTTTACTTCATTTGCATTCTTTTATTGTTGTGGAATTTGTTCAACACAGTATCGAAAATGGTATTGAATATCGATATTTTTCAAGGTATCGAATCGAAGTTGGAAATTCCAGTATCGTGACAACACCGATCCGTGTGAAATGTTGCATGAAGTCTTTTATGATCTGCGAGGCTGCATTTGTTTGATCAAAAACGCAGTAAAAACTGTAATATTGTGAAATGTTACTGCAATTTAAATGTCTTATTTACTACTTTTAGATATTCTTTGAATTAATCTAAAAATAAGTATCATGATTTCCACAAACATGTTAAGCAACAAAGCTTTTATTGGCAACGATCCTTAATGTTTGAAGCAGCAAAATGCATATCAAAATGATTTGAGGGATGTTTGTATCCACTCTTGGGTGATTTTGAGTCTTAATTTGGCCACAACTTTCTCTGTGTTTCAGAAAACGGAATGGTTTTTGGTGACAAATCTTATTTTGACACATATTTTGGGAAAGTGCTTTGAATTTTTTCAAAAACTCTTACAATAAGAGTGTATATCTAACAATACACTCTTGGCACCATATTATTATGTATTCTTGATTGCTTTTCCCTGTTGGGAAGAGGCAACATTTGTAATTCAGTGCAAAAAAAAAAAAGCTTAGATTCTGGC
>CAIGQW010053650.1:3184670-3199430 GCA_903798125.1 Danio choprae | reverse complement strand
AAGAATACATATCCTGTGAATGAATAAAAGTCAAAACGGCTTGCCATATTCAGTCTGTACAGTATAAAAATCTTATAGGAAGTTCTCATAAAGATGGCTGTACAAGTGTGTGTTTGCATGTAAAGTAAGCATAGGAAACTTTTTCAAAAACATCAAAAATATACAGCAGCACACACATTATTATCTGACTCAAGCTGTTAAATCTAATAACGCCTGTAGACATTTATAATCAAATAAAATGTCTTTAGCATTTGTCACGGTGCCTCCAGCACAGCACTTAAACATCTGTCAATGCATCATGCGCTGACAGCCAGCAATTTCCCCAGGTATGAAAAAAAAACGAGCCAGGTACGAAATCACTAACACTGAATTTGATTATACACACAAACAAACAACAAATGCTATAATATCCACAAATTCAAGAGTCTGACACATGCTCCGAGTTGACGCAATTAATCAGTGCGATATAAACACTGCACTCAACCAGCTGCGGGAAAACACTGGAGAGTGAATCACAGTACGCAGAGATTCGTGCGGATGGCATCTATCAAAGCTTACAGTTTTGTGCGAGTTTAGCCTAGCATAACAATGTTTCACATTAGCATTAACTGTATTGTCGATCAGTATATGAGCCTGACTGTGACTCAGCCAAACAATCAAAATGTAATTATCATTCATTCATTTATTTATTTTCCTTCCGCTTAGTCCCTTATTTATAAGGGGTCGCCACAGCAGATTGAACCGCCAACTATTCTGGCATTTGTTTTACGCAGCGGATGCCCTTCCAGCCACAACATAGTACTGGGAAACACCCATACACTCTAACATTCACACACACATACATACACTTCGGCCAATTTAGTTCATCTAATTCACCTATAACGCGTCTTTGGACTGTGGGGGAAACCGGAGCACCTGGAGGAAACCCACGCAAACATGGGAAAAACATACTCCACATAGAAATGCCAACTGGCCCAGCCAGGACTCAGAAACCTTCTTGCTGTGAGGCGACAGTGCTAAATTATTACCAAATTCTGAAAACGCATTAGATCCATTTAAGATATTGTAATGTTTATGTGACACAGATTTCAATTTTACATCTGTAATTAATGTGCTATAATATAAATATCTTATAATATGCTATAATATAATGTGATATAATATAATATAATAAAAAAAAACACAATAAAATTGTACTATTTATTTAAAGCATATATTTGTAAAAAAGCACCACCTCATATAATGTGACCAAATAATTGTAAAATATTAAGTCTAAAATATTGCATCCTCATTTTAAATAATCTGTTCTTTGAGAAGGAATGCAATGGCTAAAGCTGGCTCTTTTCATTTGATAAATATTGCCTGAGTGAAACAAACTGATTCCAATTCTCTTATTTGATTTACTAATGCAGGGGGAAAAAATCTTGGCACTGTCCATAGTGTTAATTTTGGACTCTGCTAAAACTGGCAGCTACAGTAAACTCCAGGTTATAAGGATATAAGGTCTAGGACCAGTAAAATATACTCAATCTTTAATACAATGAACAAACATTACTTCATTATGAAGGCTAGTTAAAGACTAATTGATTGATCAATATATATTTTGCTAAAAATATAAGTAATAAGTATTTTAATATTTAAAAAATACAAATATAAAGTCTATATACACTGTAATTAAAATCCACACTGGCCATCTATTGTTTTTTAATGTTATGAATACAACACTAGCAGGATGAATCAATTGTAATAGACTCTGGGAATAAAGCACAGCACACTCAGCTCTGTGAAACACGGGCAGGTTTGGCCACAGTCTGTGCTGCTCTGTTGGGTTTCTCGGAGGGAGGGATGTCTGGCTGTGTAGGAAGAACACAACAACAACAACACAAACCATGCATAATCAAAGCACAGAGATGCACCAGTGCCGGACGGCCCACCTGTCATCTGACGCTCTGAGACAGCAGCTGATTACATGCAGGAAAAGAGGTTGGCGAGCATATTTTTAACCCTCCTGTTGACTTACTGATCAAAAACAATCTGTCCCTGTTTGATGACTTTTTCTAAAATGACCCCAACATTATTACAACTATTTTCATTAGCGATGTTCGATACCACAGACTTCTTTTCCAATCCGATACTGAGTAAAATTCAGGCTAATATTGGCGATACCAATACTTTCTGCAAATACACCTTGTGTCTAATTAATGTAAAAAAAGTAGTCCATTTAAAAGCTTCAAAACAGTATTTTTTACATTTTATTTATTTATTTTATATTTACACTGTCGCCTCACAGCAAGAAGGTCACTGGTCCCTGTGCTGGTCCCCGTGTTGGCATGGGTTTCCTCTGGGTGCTCATGTTTCCCCTCACAGTCCAAAGACATGCGCTATAGGTGAATTGGATGAACTAAATTGGCTGTAGTGTATGAGTGCGTGTGTGAATGAGAGTGTATGTGTGTTTCCCAGTCCTGGATTGAGGCTGGAATGGCATCTGCTGTGTAAAACATATGGCGGGATAGTTGGCGGTTCATTCCGCTGTGGAAACCCCTGATAATGAGGGACTAAGTCGAAGGAAAATGAATGAATGAATGAATTATCAACATGAATACACTAGAGGGTCGAGTAGCAGAAGTGGTACAGATGTATCCGCACCTGTACTATCACTCGCGGAAAGGCTCAGAGGGTTTAACACACCATTTGAAAAGCACAACCAAATCGCGACAAATCTGATAAAGTTCTAATCATTATTCCATTCGGTGTCTGTCGACAGCAAACGTAGAGCAATGTGGCACGCAGAGAAGGCTCTTTGTCAGATATTTATGTAACTGTTCTTCTTTCAATAGCCATGTTTCCATCAAAAGATGTGAATTAAATTTATGCGCAAAGCTGTAATATCGCATAAAACCTTTGCAAATAAAGCACCGTTTCCATCCAACGAGTCCAAGAGAACAAAATTGTCACATCCTGATAAAACTTTCCACCATTTTTGTTATCACATGATCTGTTGAAGCAAAATCACATGACTTTTTTGATTCGCATGATGGATTTTATTCGGTAAATGCGTTTCCATTGTAGTTCATGTGCATTGTTTCTTAACGGATAAAAAGTTCACCCTACTCAGTTGTGTGCATGATTTTTTTAATGCGCATTTTAGAAATATATGCGCATCTTGGTGTTTCCAACCAGGGTTTTATTATGCGATATTCCAAAATGCACATAAAAATAGGTGGATGGAAATGCAGCTAATGTTGTTTTGTTTAGCAGTAAACTCAGACAGGGCGACACATTTAAAAACCCACCTCCTCGAGCGAGAGTGTTTGAAAACAGTATATCGTTACTCAGCCTTTTAGAAATTCTTTTTGCCCTCAAATGAAGAACGAAAAAGAACTTTGTCTGAAGTACACCGCAACCTTTAGGTAAAAATTGAGCAATAAAACATTTTACCCCACAAAAACTAGGCACACACAGCCTCACACACACAATAAGAATCTGCTACTTTATTGTTTATGAATACTGTCTTACTAAGAACTTTTTACAGCTATGAGGATAATTTAAGCATTAGAAAATATAAACCTTTATATTAGTCAAAAATGTGTGGTGGTACTCACTAATTAAACTGAAATACTGCATACTGATGAGGGAATGAGATGTCTGTGATGAATGATGAGGTTGTTTCTTTGTGCAAAATATATTTGAGAATGGAAATTAAATTTAAGTGCTTTATTTTAGAGGTTTAGTGAAGGTGGGTCATGTCAAACAAAGAAAAAAATACATGGCCTGACATGCACTAGGTCTGCATTCCTGCGGCTGTACCACGGGAGCCGACCAGATTTCTTGCAGCGCGGGAATAAATTTCCGAATAAAACGCGGTAGCTGTCGGTAACTCTGGTGTAATTTGAATGGGAGCGGGCAGTCTAACAATATAGCATTCCCGACTTTATATCAGAACAGCATATCTGTGATTTCCTCATTCTTATTGAGCACCAGTACAGCCAGTGCTCTGGACTGTTACACATGATGAACGCATGGACCAGTGCTTCCTGCACGTGCTTTTTTTTCGCACAGTCAGTGCACGCATCATCTACATATCATCGGTCCTCAGAGCGGGCTTTACCAACATGGGAGAGCAAAGTGAAGATGCGCTGTCCTTGAAGGATGTTCAGCTTGCATTAGAAAACGGTCAATTTACTGTTAGGAAACCCACATCAGGCAAGTCTGACGTATGGGAGTCTTTTTCATCCGTCATAGATGGAAATGGAAAAAAATCTCTTTGCGAGATCAAGACAATGAATGAATGAATGAATTAATATATTATTTCATTTATTCATTCATTTTCATTTCGGCTTAGTCCCTTTATTAATCTGGGGTCGCCACAGCGGAATGACCCGCCAATTTATCCAGCATATGTTCTACGCAGCGAATGCCCTTCCAGCTGCAACCCATCACTGGGAAACATCCACACACACCCATTCACACCCATACACTGCGTACAATTTAGCCTACCCAATTCACCTGTACCGCATGTCTTTAGACTTGTGGGGGAAACCGGAGCACCCGGAGGAAACCCACGCCAACACGGGGAGAACATGCAAACCCCACACAGAAACGCCAACTGACCCAGCCGAGGCACGAACCAGCGACCTTCTTGCTGTGAAGCGAACGTGCTACCACTGTTAGGCCCGAATATATCATTTCAAACTACTAAAATGTCATTAAAAGTCACTTCATTAAACTGTAGAGTTGAATTTTCAACATCAAACGTCGACAGAGCAGTGATCAACATCTCATAATGCAATTCACAACCGTAAAATAAACGGAAAACACAAAATACAGAGACTGATAATTAACAGATATTTGTTTAGTGTGGGATGTCCATTGCAATGGATGCAGGGTCTGAAAATAAGCTACAATGTGCACATCTAGATACGCAGAAGTCAAATCCAAAACCTGGAAGAAAATTAAGAAAGTGCTGTTTTTCTCTTACCTCCTCAAGTGCCCACAGGGAGTCTACGACAGGCTTAATCTTCTTTTGCTCATAGAGGGAAAGTAGCTTTTGCACTGCGGTTTTGACTTGTCTGCATCCACCTTGCTTAAAGAGGAGGTTAAGGAGCGAGAATCCGGCCATGACTTTATTCTCCTCATAGAGTTTAATAGGGTTCACCTTCTCAACCTGCCACCACTGTAAGACAAAAAGGCAATTTCCAAACATAGCCAAGTGACCATCAAAACTTCACAACCAAAAAAAAAACCCATCAGAATTATTATCCCCTGTATATTTTTCCCCAATTTCTGTTTGGCAAAAAAGAAGATTTTTTTCTACACATTTCTAAACATGATAGTTTTAATAACTAATTTCTAATAACTGATTTCTTTTATTTTTTCCATGATAACAGGACATAATACTTTACTAGATATTTTTCAAGATACTAGTATTTAGCTTAAGGTGCAATTTAATGGCTTAAATAGGTTAATTAGATTAATTAGGCAAGTTAGGGTAATTAGGCAAGTCATTGTATAAGAGTGTTTTGTTTTGTAGACAATTGAAAAAAGTATTGCTTAAGGGGGCTAATAATATTGAACTTAAAATTAAATTTAAAAATATTAAAAACTGCTTTTATTCTAGCCGGAATAAAACAAATAAGACTTTCTCCAGAAGAAAAAATATTGTAGGAAATACTGTGAAAAATGTCTTGCTCTGTTAAACATCATTTGGGTTATATTTGAAGAAAAAAAAAAAAAAAACATCACACATTTTGACTTCAACTGTATATCTGGGACTAAACACTTAAAATGTTTGCGTGTTATTGAAAATAAATATAAAGTCCACTCACAGATTTTGCAAAACTGAAGAAACTTTTTGTCTCTCCTGTCACCATGTTTGAGGAACCTGGAAAATATGTTCAAAAATGTACTTTTTATTATTGTTCATTCAGAAGGCAAACACACTCAGACATTACTTTCTTCTATTCAAGTACAACCCTGCAAATCCTAACACATGAAATAATGAAACGATACTGTTTAATACAACATTTAAAAAAATAAATATATTTCCAACATTTCCATCGTTTGCCAATCAGAGGCAGAGTAGTGCGGGTGTTCACACAAGCACACGCACAGTCAGTGGCACACTCCAACGGCCAAGAGTCAGAAAGATGGCAAATCCAACAAGTTCAAAGGTAGCGTTTGCAAACTGGAAATATACACCATCATACACATACACAAACATACACTACTTTTCCCTCGTTAAGGTGAAAGGCAAGAATGTTTATGTATCGTGCAACTTATGCCCGGGAAATAAAAGTCTCTCTGCGTCGGTGACAAGTAATTCTAATCTAATGAAGCACCTCACGTCATCACATGCCGCCACAAAATGAATGGCTACGCAGGTGATAACATGAGCTCTGCTACCAAAGGAGGAGATGAAGCCACGACGTCAAAGCAAATAAAACTTAATTTTTCTCCACCTCAAACACTTATTATTCATTCATTCATTTTCATTCATTCATTCATTTTCATTTCGGCTTAGTCCCTTTATTAATCTGGGGTCGCCACAGCGGAATGAACCGCCAACTAATCCAGCATATGTTTTACGCAGCGGATGCCCTTCCAGCTGCAACCCATCTCTGGGAAACATTCACACTCATACACTATGGACAATTTAGTTTACCCAATTCACCTGTACTGCATGTCTTTGGACTTGTGGGGGAAACCGGAGCACCCGGAGGAAACCCACGCCAACACTGGGAGACCATGCAAACTCCACACAGAAACGCCAACTGACCCAGCCGAGGCTCAAACCAGCGACCTTCTTGCTGTGAGGCGAACGTGCTACCCACTGGTGCTAACGTGCTAACACTTATTACTCAGACAGAATTAAACAAAATAATATCTAGATTTATAGTTGAGGACATGCTGCCGTTGTCTCTCACATTGTCCCAAAACATCATTAAAATAGTGTAGATTAGTGTACAATGTTTTATATCTATTTTATAGTCAATTGACAAATTAGATTTTTTGTAAAGTAACGCAATGGTAATTAGTTATTTTTATAATTATGCAACTCAGTTACTATTTGTGAGAAGTAACTAGTAACTAATTACACTTTTAGAGGAACATGACAAACACTGCACAACCCTTGCGTACTGTTCAAATTCACTACCCTTTTGTTATGTTAGGGATGAAAACATCCACCGAATTAAACTGCTGCAAAATGCATCAGATAAATATTTTTTTCAAACTTTTTTGCATAAATCAACCTCAACCTCAGTCCTGATCAAAACTACTAAATTGTTTAGAAAATGTACAGGATTTTAACTCTTTAATTGCCAAGTTCACAAATGATGTCACTGATTTGATGAAAAAACACAAGAAATGAGTATTTTCAATATAAAAAGTAATTGTGGACTTGATTTTTTTTAACCTTTTATCAGAGTCTTGGACATGTGGACGATTAGTAACAACATTGGCTTTGATGGATTGTTTGATTTTCATTTTTTTCTCCCTAATTTATTGCTGGTGGCTGTTTTTGCCCCATTGACTTCCATTAAATCCACCTTTGATGGTGCATAAATACACAGTCTTTGTTTTTATTTACTCCATGTAGTTCTGAGAGCTGAGATGCATATTTTGATTTTCTCAGACATATCAATGTAAGTGCGCAAAGGTCACTCTTACACTCTCACACACTCACAGACACACATACACACTTGAATTTGCTGTTATACTCCATATAAAATCCAGAAACTAAGCTTTTTTTTTTTGCACAGGCCTTGTTAATGAATGCTAAGTTATGATCAACAGTAAAAATGACACATTTACCTCTTCCCAACAGGGAAAACCACCAACAATCAAAAATGCATGATGATATGGTGTCATGGTTTTGTAATCAACAAAATGTGGTTTTAATGGAAGGCAATGGGGCAAAAACAGCCACCAACAGTCAATTATGGAGAAAAAATGAAAATCAATCAGAAACAATGCATCAAAGGCGATGTTGTTTCACATGTCCAAGACTTTGATAAAAAAAAATACGTCATTTTATTTAGAAAATACGTCATTTTGTGTGTTTTTTTCACCAAATCAATTATATCATTTATGAATTTGGCAATTAAAGAGTTAAAATCCTGTAATTTTCTAAGCACTTTAGTAGTTTTGATCAGGACTGAGGTTGATTAACCTTTATGCAAAAACATATTGTAAAAAATATTTATCTGATGCATTTTTTACAGCAGTTTAATTCAGTGGATGTTTTCAGCCCTAACATAACAAAAGGGTATTGAATTTGCCCAGAGTGTATTGTTGAGTTTTTATTTATTTATTCAAACCATTTTCTCAAAATATGTGTCAAAAAAAGATTTGTCACCCAAAATCATGCTGCTAGCTGAAACACAGAAAAAGATATGGCCAAATTAAGAAACATTATGTACATCCCCAACAGTACATAAGGCTTAAACAGAGCAGAAGTATTCGGGAAACATAATTGTCACAGGTGCATGTGGCTAATAAATCAAACATTTCAATTTTAATGGACATAAAAATGCTAAATGCTTTTTTACACTTTTATACAGCCTTGGCGTTTCCCAGAGATGGGTTGCAGCTGGAAGGGCATCCGCTGCGTAAAACATATGCTGGATAAGTTGGCGGTTCATTCCGCTGTGGCGACCCCAGATTAATAAAGGGACTAAGCCGAAATGAAAATGAATGAATGAATGAATACAGCCTTGGCATGTGAAGCAATAAAACATGGCACTATTACAGCTATGCCAAATGGCTCTTATTAACAAGCTCTGTCCAGAATTATGATGGCTGATTCATTCATTTGGCAGTAATATCTTTTTAAACCTAAATTTTACATTATCTCCTCCCTGTGGTGTCCCTGCTAATTAAATACTCCTAATGGGTGAGAATGCGAAGGGAATTGGAGTAATTAAAGTTGCAGGCTTTATCTTTTATGTGAATTAACCTCATTTAGCTGTTTGCCACCAAGAATGAGACGCCTTCGGTGTCTGTTAAATGAGGGTCAGGAGGTCACAAATGAACGTTTCATACATGTCATACACAAGGGGAATGACATCCAGCTAAATGCCAAAATGAAAGATAACAAAAAATAAAGCTCTACATATGAATGTAGAGTGCAAATGACTGAATAACATGGTATATTTTATTCATCAAATGGCTTCAGGGGAACTGGAATAAACTGTAATACATGGGGTGAAGTGTTCTTAAAGGGGTAGTTCACTCAAAAATGAAAACTCTCTCATCATTTACTCACCCTTCACTTTTTTATAAACCTATTTGAGTTTCTTTCTTTTCTTATTGATGGACACAAAAGAAGATATTTTGAAAAATGCTGGTTGCTTGGACCCACTGACTGAAATTTTTCTTTCCTACTATATAAGTCAATGGGTCCCCTTGTTGTGATTGCCAGCGGTGTTTTCTCCGCTGGAGATTACTTCCGGTATTCATATGGAAATACAACTCCCAGAACTCTTTGCACCCATCACCTCCTGCAGCAGCTGGCAATAATCCACACAGCTGTAGCTCATCTCACTCATTACATGGACACATCTTGTTTCTTACATGAACATTATGAAGCATTTTTCTATTTGTTTTCCTATGTTTTGATCCCTTGCGGCCCAGTCTGCCCTCTCGTCTTTATTTTGACCACGTTTATTGGATTTCCCTTGTGCTACTGTTTTGCTCCTGTTTTTGACCATTGCCTGTATGACCTTACCTTTAATAAACTGCATTTGGATCTGCACGTCTGCTGTCACCGTCTGCTTCGTAACAGAGAAAACAGCTGGCGATCACAACACCCATCAACCAGCATTCTTCAAAATATCTTCATTTGTGTTCAACCGAAGAAAGAAACTCATAACGGTTTAAAACCACAGGGAGTGTAAATGATGATGTAATTTTCATTTTGTGGTGAACTATCCCTATAATAGTATACTGAATACTCAGTTCTGTACAAAAAAAAATCATCTTAGACTGAGTGCACACTAAAGGTTTTTTATTTATTAAATCTCATAATATTTTCATGTTATAGAGCAAAAAAATCCTAGATTTCATAGTTATATTATGTGTGGTGTGCTGCATGTACAGCCGCGGTCACACTGCACTTTTCTCCCCATAGACTTGCATTCATACGCACGCGAACGCAACAGCTCGTGTGACAGGTTTCGCAGTTCGCTGCATTGTAAAGTTCAAGCTTAGTGAACTATGACCTGCGAAATCACATCAAGTGGCTGCGTAAGACCAATTGAAGATCAAAATATGACCTCTTTGTACAGAAATTGAAAATATGGACCAATCGCTCGCTTTTTTTAAATGTCTAATCATCTTGTTTAATCCCGCCCCTTTTCGCAGCAACGTAAAACAGAATTTCGCATGCTCAAACTCTAGTGTGACCGCGGCATGACAAAGACTTCACAGCACACACCAACCGATTTCAACCTGAATGTCGCAAAATCTCTTGAAACTTGAAAATAAACATGAATAACTGAGAATAACTGACTTTAGCATTGTTTTTCAGGATAAACAAGCATGTTCACTTAGCATGTTTAGTAAGCATCATAAACATATTGCGGTATTTTTATGCTTTAGAGCAGACATGCCCAAACTAGGGCCCATGGGCCAAAGTTGGCACATGGTAACCTTTAATTTGGCCCACCATCCCATCTGAGAAGAGTAAGAATGATGGGAAGGGTTGGAGCAAATGCCTTTAACAGATATCGACATTTCTAATTTAAATGTAACCTATTTTGTTTGTTTTATTGCTGAGCTGCAAAAAAAAGCAAACTGAAATTAAATGTTTCAACTACATATTTGTAAATGAATCATATTTTTTTAATTAGACACTACCGGTCAAAGGTTTGGGGTCAGTAGGATTTTTAAATGTTCTAAAACAAGCTTCTCCTGCTCACCAAGGCTGCATTTATTTCATCAAAAATACAGTACAAATTGTAAAATTGTGAAATGTTATTGCACTATAAAATAACTGTTCAAAAGTAGTTTATCATTTAATTTAATTTAATCATTTATTCCAGTGATTTTAAACATGAATTTTCAGCTTCATTACTCCGCCCTTCAGAGTCACATGATCCTTCAGAAATCACTCTAATAGTGTGACAGTGGCGCAGTGGGTAGCACGTTCGCCTCACAGCAAGAAGGTCGCTGATTGCTGGTTCGAGCCTCGGCTGGATCAGTTGGCCTTTCTGTGTGGAGTTTGCATGTTCTCCCTGTGTTGGTGTGGGTTTCCTCCGGGTGCTCCGGTTTCCCCCACAAGTCCAAAGACATGCGGTATAGGTGAATTGGGTAAGCTAAATTGTCCGTAGTGTATGAGTGTGAATGGGTGTGTATGGATGTTTCCCAGAGATGGGTTGCAGCTGGAAGGGCATCCGCTGCGTAAAACATATGCTGGATAAGTTGGTGGTTCATTCCGCTGTGGCGACCCCAGATTAATAAAGGGACTAAGCCGAAATGAAAATGAATGAATTAATTATTATGATTATAATTATTATTATTATGATTATGATTATTATTATTAATGGTAATAGTAATAAAAGCAATAATGACTGGAGTAATCATTTAATTTGAAACTACATACAATAAGAAAGCAGTTTTTTTAATTGTAATAAATATATATATTTTTTAATTTACATTTAATAAATGCCGCCTTGATGAACAAAATAATTTTCTTTAAAAAAAGAAATAGTAAATACTGTCACACGACAAATCAAAGAAAAAACAGGTGCAGCTTGACTAGCGTAACTCCATTCTGTTATAAATGGGATTGTTTTTAACTGTAATAAGTTCATTATAAAATGAAAAGATATATAGTGCATTAGTTAATATATAGCATATATATATATGTAATATATATATATGTTTTCTGGTTATTTTTATATATTAAATAAATTAAGAAATTACCCATGGCAACTTTAATGTAATCGAGTTTGGTATATTTACCTTCTTCCCAACGCACTCAATCAAATTTGGTTTGTGGCCCTTCATAAAAAAAAAAGTTTGGGGCCCCCTGCTTTAGAGTCAATACAAAAGCTTTAAATGTACTTATTTTTTTGTCATTTGTGGAGATTTACAGCCCCATGTCATTTAAAACGATGACAGAATTTATTTCACCCTTGTTAATTTGTTTAATTTAAATGCAGTGCATTTGAAAATATTGCTGTGTACTAACCATACAGGATGTATGTTCCCATGGGCTTGAGCAAAGTGAGGCTTTTTCCTGTGTTTTCTCCACACAAACAGTCCAGTACGATGTCTACTCCTTCTGGAGATATCCTGCAGGAGAAAAGAGACATCATTAACCATATCATTGCTAATGATGACCTCTAAAATTCTGGAAACATAAAAACCTCATATAAATGTATTTTAACAAAATAATGTATCTACACAAAAAGTACAGCTGATAAGGAATGAGAGGTATGTCTTTGTAAACGTGTTCCTGTCTTCATAGTGCACGGACCGCCTACAAAGTTGAACCATTAGAAAGTCTTGTGATGCCCAGAGTCATGGCTATTGTGGAAGAGAGAGACCAACTTGAGACCAATTTAATTTTGCTGCGGCCCTGATCCTGAGAGGAATGTGGAGCCACTGAGATTAAAAGAGTCCTAATCTCCTCTCTCATACCCAATTTACGTGAATTTGTTCAGAATCACTTTGTAAGATACAGTGCTCAGCATAAATGAGTACACCCCTCACAGATCTCTCTTTTAAATGTATATTTTCTATAGGATGCTTTATAATAATATATTTGTGCATATACATTAGATTAGTCAATACCAAATCCAAAACTGGAGCTAATCAAACAAAAACTTAAGATCATGTTGGGGAAACATATTAATTAAAATTTTAATAAACAGGAAAAAAATCAAGAGAAACATAAAAAAATATTACATTTAGTTGAATTATTATAATTATTATTATTATTATTTGCAATAACACAAGTGATCTTAAATGTATTACCTTTCTATGATGTTAGGTAACCAAACTCATATTTTATTGGATATTACTGTTTAATAAAACTGTTTTGTTTAAATGGACCAGAAATGACTGAGAAATGGATACAAATATTTATTTTTAAAAGGGGGTGTACTCATTTATGCTGAACACTGTGTATTTTATTATAAAATAACCAAAAGTATGTTGAAGTTTATACTGCCATAGTTATTTGGTAGAATCTGTTTGTTTGTATTTTACATGTATATTATGAATGTTACATGGTTTATGAATAACAGAGTTCACTACATTATTATTGTACATCTTATGTGATTAGCTCTAATGTGCACTGCAATATTAAATTAAATAAACTGTAAAAATACCGTATCAGACAATTGTACAAGACCTTCTAACAGACATAATGCAGTATTAAAATTAAAACAGGAAACATCTATCTGTTAAATTAAAAGAGATCGTGTAACTATCATGTTTCACATACTATTCTCTACCTAGGTTGTTGATGTAATGTTGCATTTTCTGTCATGCACTGTCACACATGACAAAAACAAATATAATTAGTAAAATTCATTTTGAAAAAAACTATATTTTAGGTGAACCCTCCCTTTAAAGGGATAGTTCACCCCAAACTGACCTTCACCTGTCTTTTTTAGTATCCTCTGTTGAGCACAAAAGAAGATATTCAGCAAAACGGTAACCATTGACTTTCATAGTGTATATCTTTCAATCGATATCAATAGTTTCCAGTTTCCAGCTTTCTTCAAAAATATCTTCTTTTGTGTTCAGCATAAAAAAGCAAGTCATAAATGTTTGGAACTACTTGAGAGTGAGTAAACAGATAGTAAAATTTCATTTTTGGGTGAACTGTCCCTTTAAATCTTCTTCAGTACAATGTTTCCTCAAATGTGTGGCTGAACACATTTTCTGGCTTTGTATGGTTGAGGAGAAGGACGTACAGGAGCCCCTCCCCATACTACAATAAACTACTTTCCCATCTGCTGGGTGTTGCCATGGGGACCGCAGCCACACAGGTTTAGAGGAACAACTGGTGATGTCTGCCGACTCTCACTAGCCTCACAGTATGACTCACTTATCATCTAACTGATACTACTGTTTCCTTTTTGCACCTGCACATCGACAGTTGTAATTTGTGCTTACTTCTTAACTTCTGGCACGTAGTCGAGATTTCTGTCAAACAGATGAGTGACCGAATGCTTTATGGCTTCATGTTTGAAAGGCGAGGCCGTTCCAAACACAGTGACATTGGGGACTGTGGAACAAAGTTGAGCGACTGCTTGACCCTAATATGGAAAAAGAAGACAATGGTCAATCATTTCTGTCACTTTTAAACAACTTTTGATTGCATACTACAATATAACAAAGCTGTTGATGGCAATGTAAAAACTGTTCTAAAACAATTTGCATAATGATAATGTCAAATATGAAGAACTCAGAAACCCCTGTCATTAGTGAGACTGGTGGCCGTTAAATGAACTGCAGCTTATAGCTTGTGCAAACACTACACGATTGAACACGATTCAATATTCACAGCATAGTTCTTTTGCGTTCTTTGATCAGAAGTAAAAATAAGTTGGAATTGCATTCACAGTGATATACTGATAACAAACATCCAATTGCCATCTATCTGAGAGTTACATTTAGGTACGGAATAATTGATGACGGGCCATTGAATTATTCAAAAATAGTGCAAAACTGAAGTGGTGATGCAGGCATGACAAGAAGAAAATAATGCACATCTTGAGTGTACATTATTTTCTAATAATTCAA
>CAIGQW010053650.1:3169591-3184660 GCA_903798125.1 Danio choprae | reverse complement strand
TTAGGTAAGAAATAATTGATGATGGCCCAGTGAATTATTAGAAAATATTGCTAAATTTAAGTGGTGATAAAGTGGTGAAGCAGGATCAACAAGAAGAAAATAATGCACTCAATCTTGAAAATTTCAAGTCAATTATACTACGGTTAACCCAACTGAGAATGACATTAAAATAAGAAATAATTGATGACAGGCCATTGAATTATTAGAAAACAATGCAAAACTAAAGTGGTGATGCAATCACAATGCAAAAAAAATAATACACATCTTGAATTCAATGGACCCAAGTCAATTATTCTACTTATACTGTGGTTACCACACCTGACAATGACATTGAGGTAAGCAATAATTGATGACGGACCACTGAAATATTCAAAAATAATGCACACCTGAGGTAGTGATGCAGCCTCAACATGAAGAAAATAATGCACACCTCAAGTGTACACTATTTTCTAATAATTAAATAAACCAGAGTCAATTTTTCCACTTATACTGCGGTTACCACACCTGACAATGACATTGAGGTAAGCAATAATTGATGACGGACCATTGAATTATTAAAAAATAATGAACACTTGAGGTGGTGATGCAGCCTCAACATGAAGAAAATAATGCACATCTCAAGTGTACAGTATTTTCTAATAATTCAACGAACCAGAGTCAATTACTCCACTTAGACTGCAGTTACCACATCTAACAATGACATTGAGGTAAGGAATAATTGATGATGGGCCACTGCATTATTAGAAAACAATGCACACCTGAGGTGGTGATGCGGTCTCAACGTAAAGAAAATAATGCAAATCTCAAGTGTACACTATTTTCTAACAATTAAACCAACATCAATTATTCCACTTATACTGTGGTTACCACACCTGACAATGACATTGGGATAAGCAATAATTAATGACAGACCATTGAATTATTCTAAAATAATGCACACCCAAGTAGGTGATGCGGCCATCTCCAGTGTGCATTTTTTTCTAATAATTCAATGGATCAGAGTCAGTTATATGACTTATACTGCGATTACCGCACCTGACAGTACCATTGAGGTAAGGAGTCATTTATGATGGCCCATTACATTACTAGAAAATAATGCAGATTTCGAGTGTGCATTATTTTCAATAATTCAATAAACCTGAATCAATTATTCCACTTATACTGCAGTTACCACACCTAAAAGACAGTGTCCAGATGTGTCTTTCAAGACATTTGTCAGGTTTTTACCCTCAAACTTCTTTTTGTGTAGGATTAAATTCCTACACATCTCATAAAAAACCCCTATTTGATTTAATTTCTGACAGTGAAATCAGTCTGTGAAATCACTCAAAGCAGATATGGAAGTGTATTGCAGTAAAAACCTGCATGAAACTACTTTATCTGTGTGTTTAATGTTAATTGAACACCTTAGAATGTTCATCAGCCAATTAAAACCAAGCATTCACTCAGTCCAGAGTATAATTGTAAAAATCATTTGATTCCAGCATGGAATCATAGCGAAATGAATATATTTGCACAAGCTCTGCAATTCACCAGCATCACGTCGACAGATGAGGTTATTAACCTTATGCTGTTATGACAGGTTGATTATATTGACTGTAAATGTCCTGAGAAGTGGACTCCACAGGAAATAATTCCAGTTCCAAGGGCACTTATGGTTAAATTAGTGTGATGGGTATTAAAGATTGTAATTGAGAAATGCTGGAGTACAAAATAACTCTTACACCACAATATTACAAACTGTATCAAGCAGTTATTTATTGTTTCATATTCTCACCTCTTTTAGATAGACACTGATTACCATAGTACTTCTTTATTTACTATGGATGTCAGAGGTTAACCATTTCCTTAATGTTCAACAGAATAAAGATACTCACTTCAGGGTGAGTAAACCGTGAATAAATATATTTTTTTAGGCAAACTATTCCATGCATGAACTATGAATTCTTACATAGCTCTTTTAGCTCAAAGAGCAAAACAGCACTATGGGATCAGTATGATGATTGTACTGTAAGTTTAATATCTTCTACTTCAAAGTTTCTTTGCTAACCCTATCGCTCAAGGCAACAGACTTACCACCCCACCTCCTGCTGAGTGCACTAATACAGACATCCCCTCCCGGAGATTGGCCACTTCAAACAGCATCATGTAGGCAGCCACAAAGTTCAATGAGAAGGCAGCCGCCTCTGGGAATGTCATGTCGTCTGGGATCTTAAACACAAAATCCAGCGGTGAGCATACAACCTCTGCCCAGGCATTGTAGTTTACAAAGGCCATCACTCTGTCGCCAATCTGAAAGAAAAAAAACATGACTTAAAGGTGCAGTGGGTGATAATATTTTTTTTAAAGTGTTATCCTGATTTTAATATTCTGCACTTTCTTTCTACATCATCCTCATCTGTGCTGTTCCAAAAAAAAAAGTTTGTTTCCTTTTTGCTGTTGCCACCAATTCTTTTTCAAGTTTCAGCCATTGAGTGCAGACAGCTGTGGTGTAGAAACAATATCAATACACGTCACTATTGTGATGTTTGCTGTTACTGTATCAATTTCCAAACTAACCGTTTCAGAATGTATTTTCATCCAAGATTCATCATGTAATGTAATGTGTATTTTTTATAGAGCATTTATCATGTATGGCCATACACCCAAAGCACAATCGTGGGGGGTGGGGGTCTCTCCACGCCACCACCAGTGTGCAGATTCCACTGGATGATGCGATGGCAGCCACAGGACAACGGCGCCAGTGTGCTCACCACAAACCAGCTATAGGTGAAGTGGAGAGACAGTGATAGAGCCAATTTGGTGGATGGGGATGATTGGGAGGCCATGATGGGTAAGGGCCAATGGAGGGAATTTGGCCAGGACACCAAGGTTACACCCCTACTCTTTACGAGAAGTGCCATGGGACTTTTATTGACCACAGAGAGTCAGGACCTCGGTTTAACGTCTCATCCGAAAGACGGCGCTCACTGACAGTATAGCATCCCCTTCACTATACTGGGGCATTACGATATTATATATAAATAAATATAAAAATATTAAAGCATCTTTGACGTTTCCCTGTTTTCTATAAAACCAAATTAGAAATCAAGGGAGTGTGACATCATTAGCATGGTGACAATGAACACGATTCGTCTCACAACTTAAAATTTCTTATTTCTCTGGATTTGAACATTCTTCAAAACATTTGGGATAATGTAACAACATAAGTGAGCAAAATATATAACACTGTTCTAGTGTTTTTTGGATATTTTAATAGAAAAAAATGTACATATTGTGCCTTTAATATATTTCATTATACAATTTGGTCTATATATCCATAGACTTCATTATTAACCTCATTATTATCATCAGTTACAGAGTGAACAAGCTGATAATGAAACCTTATAATAACATGGCTTATTGACTCCAAATTCCATGTCCATCTTTATATCCACACATTAAACATTTAATATTACAGTTAGGCCTATGTCGTTTGACCAAACTTCATTATTGCTGTCAGTATCAAACTGAACAATTTGATATTAAAAGCTTTTATAAAACAGAGCTTATTCTAGCATGCTTAATTACTAAATAAAATATATGTACATATATATTAGGGGGGAAACAATGCAAAAATAAAATAAAATTTGACATTCAGTTTAATACGCATGCGCCGGGCAATCAAACACAACACTGTTTTAACCACTACCAGAACTTCACTAAACATTATATATGGCATTGGTATTAAATCTGGCCAATGACCCTGGTTTGCTAGTTCGCTAAAATAATTAGTAAAATAATTAGTAATTAATGATATTCATTCATTTATTCATTTTCTTTTCGGCTTAGTCCCTTTATTAATCTGGGGTCACCACAGCAGAATGAACCGCCAACTTATCCAGCATATGTTTTTACGCAGCGGATGGCCTTCCATCCGCAACCCATCACTGAGTAACATCCATACACTCATTCACACACATACACTACGGACAATTAACTTACCCAATTCACCTATACTGCAGGATTTGGATTTGTGGGGGAAACCGGAGCACCCGGAGGAAACCCACACAAACTAATTAATGATAGTTCAGCCAAAAATGAACATTTTCCTCACTATTTACTTACATCTAAGTGGTTCTAAACTTTTATGAAACTCTTTCTTCTGCTGAACACACAATAATAAACAGCTATATTCTGAGAATGTTGGAAAAACAGCCATTGACATCCATAGTAGGAACAAAACATAATATGGAAGTCAATGGCTGTTTTTCCCCAACATTCTTAAAACAATCTTCCTTTGTGTTCAACTAAAAAAGGGAACACAAGGTTTGGAAAAAAAACGAGTATTGAGTAATTGAAGATTGACTCTACAGAAGAGCGTTTCTAAATATTTGAACTTTATTAATCTATATATTCATTACATTTTAAATAACCTATCAGTAATTTATGAAAGCTAACTAAAATGTAAAAACTCTATTATTATTATCAGTATTAAATTCAACAAGTTACATTATTTCATTGTCATATTTAAGTATTTATATTTAGGTATTTAAATTTTTACCTGAAAAATATATATATAATAATAATAATACTGAAACATTATTAAGCCTATTTCATCAATGACTTAATTGATCTTAAACATTTTTTCCCTACTTATTACTGTGCAAATTCGTTTGGATGACTGCATTGTGTGTGTGTGTGTGTGTGTGTGTGTGTGTGTGTGTGTGTGTGTGTGTGTGTGTGTGTCTGTGTGTGTCTGTTTGTGATTAGTTTTGCTGTATTTTGTTTAGTGTATGTGCATATGCATCACTCGTTTTATCATTCTTCAGTTTTTCTGCGTCTGTAATTGGAAAAAATAAAAATACAGTAGGAAGAAAATAATAATAATAATTAAAAAATGTATGAACATACCTCGAAGCCTTTGGTGTTCTGTCCCACAGACTCCACAATCCCAGAACACTCAAATCCAGGCACAAGAGGTGTTTTTGGAGGATTATCAATATTTCCTTGACGTACCATTAGATCAAGAAAGTTCAATCCACTGTAAAATTAAATGTTAAGATAATGTAATGTTTAATTCCAGTTCATTTCAACCATAAACAGCAGAAAGACTTATAATTGATGTATTGTTTATTATAATTGTATTATTAAATGTATTATTTATTATAACGGTCACAATTTATTTAAATGCACAATTCACGCTATTAACAAAAAAAAATATTAACTAAGACTTTTATCTCAATAAACTACTAATTAGCTGTTTATTAAGAGTTAGTAATGCAGTAGATGGGTTTAGGTATTGATTAGGGAGGTAGAATAGGATCAATACTTTATAATAAACAGTTAATATTTTAATAGTAACAAGCCAGTAGTAACTGGTGTGAACTGTTACTTAAACTGAAGTGTTACCATTATAACTATATGTTATTAATTATAATGTATCCTTCTTCCCACAATAATACACAACCGATTAAACGTCCCAAGAGCAGTCAAGCACATCTGAACCAAATGAGGTGCGAAGATCTAGTGGAGAACAAAGCGGTTCAGTAATGTCTATCATAACCAATTGAAGTGTAACGTTTCAACATTTAACTGTTTTGAATGCAAAGTAAAATCACTAGTGTGTGGAAAGGAGGTGAAAGCACCTGCTCCTCGGGCTGCAACATGTTGCTGCTGCTGCTGCCAGTCGCTCGAAGTCTCAGATGTGCCATTATTACGCATGCTGAATTTAACACTCAAAAAAACAGAACACAAACTGAACATATTTACCATGCTTTCACGCGAATTTTGACTTCTCCTTCTTGAGGCTCTGGCATTGGTTTCTTGGTGACTTTGAGTTTGTTTAGTCCACCAAAGCCCGTCAGAACCACAGCCCGCATTTCTTTTGAATCTACCACCGCAGAGACGGGATTCTCCGGCTCCTTCTGGTCTATCATTTGCTCGGTCTCTTCAGCAATCTCCATGCCCTCCTTTGCCATGTCTAAAGACGATGTGAACAGCCTAACGGTCTGCCGAAACACACCCGGAGACTGCGCTCTCTCTGCTGCTCCTGCCGCACCATCCGCTGCTGGTATCCGAATCTTCAGCGAATGATTCGTTTGAACCGGTCATTCGAATCGATTCATACTGAATTGTAAATCACCGAACTTTTAAATCAAACGCCACAAGACTTTCATCATCAGTAAAATTGTTAAACATAACTGCTTTCCTATACAAGTACGCACCTAAAAAGTAATTGTGTGGTACATTTTTCTTTGTAAACACTTTAAAATGGATGAGTTCTTGATCCAGGTCACGAAGACATGGGTTTTATTCGTAAATGCATTGACGACAACGCAACTTCTTCAGCGAATCATTTGTTTGAACAGGTCAATCGAATCGATTCGTAGTGAATTGAAAATCACTGTGCATGTAAAGCCAACACCGTTACAAGACTTCAATCCTCAGTAAAAATGCTAAACATAATTGCTTTCCTTAATAATTACGAACCTAAAATGTAATTGTGTGGTACATTTTTCTTTGGTAGACACTTTAAAATGGCTGAGTTCTTGATCCAGGTCATGAAGACATATGGGTTTTATTCATAAACAATGATGCCAAACTTCTTCAGCGAATCATTCTTTTGAACCGGTCACTGAAAGCCTTCAATCTTTAAACTTCAACCCTCAGTAAAAACGCTAAACATAATTGCTTTCCTAAATTATTGCGCACATAAAAAGTAATTGTGTGGCACATTTTTCTTTGGTAAACCCTTTACAATGGCTGCGTTCTTGGTCCAGGTCATAGGCTAAGGGATTTATTCGTAAACACAATGATGACAAACAACATATACTAAACATTCGTGTCGATAAAAAACAAAAAACAAAATTGGTACTTCTGGGAAATTTTAAACCATTCTGAACCACACCGAGCTATCCAATGAACCAATTGACTAAACCAGACCTCATTTACTGTAAATGCTCTCCAAAAACTAGAAAATCCAGAATTACTGGAGAAAATCCCAAACATTTGGAACAACTTTTGTACTGGTGAAAGAGAATATTTTTGTTGATGCTTTTGTATTAAATTGGGAATGAAATTCATCAGAATGATTTTGAGGAAAATAAATTAATCTACTGTAGTGGTACTGTAGTCGAACATACTATTTTTAGTCACAAATAGCTTAGAATAATACTATGTTATCTTTTATAGAACACAACCAACATCGTGCCACAGAATTGTCAGGAAAAGGTAACATCATTTAATGTATGGACAGAACAGACAAACATCTCTCAAAAATCTACTTCAAGTGTGATTTTACACAAACAGTGGGACCATTAGACTACTGAAATATGATTAACAATTCAAATCATCCACATCCCTTCTACATTTTCATTTACATTTTTTTTTGCACACCAGCAAAAACAATATCAAAACATTCTTTCATCTTGTGCGTACGACAGCATTCATTTCGAGTACAGCTCTTATTTATAAAATCTGCAAAGTACTTCCCAGCCACTTTCAGAACTTTGCATGTAATTGACTTTAAAAGGGAAAGACAGACAGGTTGAGGTGCGTGTGTGATACTATATTGCGGTGAGACGGCAGACTGAGGTGGTGTGAGAATGACCCCGAGCAGTTTCTACTCTTGTGGAACATCGGTGAATATGCGCAGACCATGCATGGCTTTAATCTCTTCTTTAAGAGCCTGTTGAAGAACAAACCTCAGATTAGAATTTACACCGAATAACATGAAACAGAATCTTGTAATGAATTAGTCAAACAAATTTCCATTCTCTGTATGCGAATTACTCAATTTGACATGATCCAGGATTGAGGCTCATCCCAGAGCTGCTGTCATAGCAACAGTTCTGTAAAATGAAACCTGCACGGAAGCAGGCTTATTTTATGTAAACAAGATGTGGTTCTAGAAGTCTGTCTCTGTGACTTCCAAAACCACCGTAGGGTAAAAAAAAGCTTTTAAAATATTATAAGTTCACATTTTATTTTATTTAATATTTTGAAAATGTTTTTGTGATGGAATAACCATCATAATTTTACTTGCCATCGTAATAGGATTTTACCTAATGATGTTGCTGGCCATTTTATTATGTATATCTATTATTAACTTATCTGAACCCCTTTTGCTTTTCTATAGTGAATCCATGCCATGCCATTCTGAAGATTGAAGTTTTTGAATTTGAACCTCAGCAAATCTTCTTGAGCACATTTACGTGCTTAAATTCCCCAAGTTGCTGCTATGTTGTTGGGTGATTAGTAGGGCTATACAAAAGCTGTAGACTTACATCAACTATTATTTAAGGTCTACAATGCAAGTCAGAACCAATTAGAAGCACTTGTTTTGTAAATAAAGCTACAGGTCTCATATAATTCCTCCACTAAAAGACAGATTAGATTGCTTTACAAATTGTATTGTACACAAATCATTTATATGTTTACATTTCATTCAATGGTACTGCTGAAATAAATGTAAATAACTGAATAAATATATCTTTACACATGTTTATATGAGTAAATGAATAGGTTTAATGATGCCGATTTGATAGTTTGCATTAACAAGCAATTGAACAGGTATACCTAATAAAGTGGCCACTGAGTGTACTTTTAATTTCAGAATTAAAATATCTTCTTTACTTTTTTACAATTTAATAAAAAAAAAAAAAGAAGAAAAAGAAAACGTTCTTATATTCCAGATGCACTAGACTCAAATCAAGTTTTTGGTTTTAATTCTGATGGTGTGACTTACAGCTTAAGAAACAAAAAATTAAAAAATTCAGTATCTCAGTAAAATTTTGAGCTTGATGTTTTTGTCTATAAACACAGAGTAGCTCCTGGGCTAGTTTAAAACATGCAACCACAATTATGAAGTAGACTACTGACTTGACAGTTGTCCAGAAAAGGATCATTGACACCTTCCACAAGGACGGCAATCCATAGAAGGTCATCGCTGAAAGGCTTGGAGAGGCACACAAATCCAAGCTGTTTAAAGTCCAGTGTTAAGTTTCTACAGTCTTTGAAGATCTGGGTTGCCATGTCATCCGCTGGTGCTGGTCCACTCTGTTTATTATGTTCAAAGTCAGTGCAGCGTCTACCAGAAATTGTACAGCACTTCATGATTCGTTCTGCTGACAAGCTTTTTGGAAATGCCAATTTCCTTTTGCAGCAGGATTTAGCACCTGCCCACAGTGCCAAAACTACTTCTAACTGGTTTGCTGAACAATATATTACTGTGCTAGCCAACTCAACTGAGCTGAACCCCACAGAGAACCTACAATACAGTTTGAGGTATTGTCAAGAAAATTATTAAAAAAAAAACAAAAAAAAAAAAACACCTGACTAAACGATTCATTCATTCATTCATTCATTCATTCATTCATTCATTTTCCTTTGGCTTAGTCCCTTATTTATCAGGGGTCGCCACAGCAGAATGAACCTTCAACTATTCCAACATATGTTTTACACAGTGGATGCCCTTCCACCCACAACACAGTACTGGGAAACACCCATACACTCTCGCATTCACACACACACTCATACATTACGGCCAATTTTTGATTACCCAATTCACTTATAGCGCATGTCTTTGAAGTGGACTGTGGGGGAAACTGGAGCACCCGGAGGAAACCCACACGAACATGGGGAGAACATGCAAACTCCACACAGAAATCCCAACTGACCCAGCCGGGACTCGAACCAGCAACCTTCTTGCTGTGACAGTGCTAACCACTGAGCCACTGTGCCAAACCTGACTACACAATGCATATGATAAATCTGAAGGCCTCTATCAAAACAAGCTAGGCTTCGATAAACACCTCAGCAGTGCCAAAGGCTGATCCTTTAGATGCCACTCCGCTTTGAAGGAGTTGAGTAAATTGAGTAAATAACTTAACATTCTTTGTAAATCTTTGTAAATCTTCATCAAATCGACTGATCTTCAAGAAAATATTCTTATTTTATTGAGATACAGAATTTTTAATTTTCTTCAGCTGCAAGTTGTAACAATCACAATATTATGAGATAGCATGGGATATTTCTACTTTAAAAAATAATAATAAAGTCATCCCACAGGACCCCGTGAGTGGAAAAAAGCTAAAAGGTACAGTGGCCGAGAGAGCTCAAACACACTGCAAGCTAAAAAACCAAAAAAAACAAACACTTGTAAATAGAAAAAGGCTAACAAATTGAGAAAACATCTTCACCAGTTTGACAACACTACGCTGCAAATAGCACAGACCATAACTGAAATGACCCCAAACATTATGAACCTACCAGCTGCTTCCTGTTTAGAGTCAGCTGTAATATATACAAACAACAATGAACCATACAACCATGATGTTAAAATAAACAAAAAAACTCACCTGTCTCAACAACACCGCTGACTGGAACAGGAAGCAGTCGGGTTAATCATATTTTGGGGTCTAAACACATTTCTGTTGTTGTCTCTGCTATTTTCAGTGGATTTCTGTGTTTGCGGTTGCATGTGTGTTGTCAAACTTAGGATGTTTTCTGAATTTTTTTGTGTTTTTCTATATGCGTGTGTTTTTGCGGTAAATTTCAGCGAGTTTGAGCTCTCTCAGCCACCATTATTAATAGTGTACTGCACTATTATTCCAGTATATTGAACCTATTTGCTTTTTACTTACTTGATTGACTAATTGGTGTTGCTGTACTGTTCTCTTTCCTTTAAATTCATCGGACTCGATGTGTACTTCATACATTGCACCACATCCTCCTGAAATGACAAATACAATACATCACTGCTCAGCTTTAAACATCTAAAGCTTAAAGGGATAATTCACCAATAAAATAAATAAATAAATAAATAAATATATATATATATATATATATATATATATATATATATTCATTCATTTTTTTCTGGCTTAGTCCCTTTATTAATCTGGGGTCGCCACAGCGAAATGAACTGCCAACTTATCCAGCACATGTTTGAGGCAGCGGATGCCCTTCCAGCCGCAACCCATCACTGGGAAACATCTATACAATTACACACTTATTCACACACATACACTACTGACAATTTAGCTTACCCAATTCACCTATACTGCATGTCTTTGCACTTCCCACACGAACACGGGGAGAACATGCAAACTCCACACAGAAATGGCAACTGACCCAGCCGAGGCTCAAACCAGCGAGGCTGTGAGGCGATTGTGCTACCCACTACGCCACCGCGTCGCCCTATATATATTTCTTCACCATTTACTCCCAGTGCTTCGAGACTTTCATGAATGACTTTCCTTTGCTGAACACAAAGCAAAATATTCTAAAGAATGTTGAAAAAAGCAGCCACTGGCATCCATATTAATAAAAAAACACTATAAAAGTCACCAAATGACTATCACAGTACAACATCTCTTACATGATATATCAGACCGAATATTGAAAGTAGCCTGTCACAAGTTGTCACTGCTAAAAAACAAAAACAAAAGTGTGAATATAAAACCAATTTTACCTCAATATAAATGTCAATGGCTGCTTTTCCAACATTCTTCAGTAGATTATATATACCTATGTTTTTTTTCAATAGAAGAAAATAACTCAAACAGGTATGGAACAAGTGGAAGATGAGGAAATGATGACATAACTTAACATTTTGGGTGAACTATCCCTTTAATTCAGTATCGGTCAGGACTCACCTGATATATCCACAACTTTAAGCGCTGTAGCTTGAGGAAATTTCTCCTTTAATACTTGTGTGATTCGCACTTCTCCGTCAGTCTGGCTGGATAAAGACCTCGCGATTATATTTCTACACAACACCTGAGGTTAAAGACACAATGAAACATAACATAAGAGTATGTATTATATTTAAGAGGTGAGAATGAATCAAGCAAACTAATCTCTCAACGCGACACATGTACTGTCACGTCAACTATCATCTTGAACAAATGTTCAGCAAACAAAAACACCTCCGTCAGAATAAAGAAAGGTAGGATTGGGATATTTACGTGGTGTCTGATGGCTCTAAGCAGAGACATGATGGTGTCGATGCAGTTTTTCTATTCACCAAAATGTCATAAAAAATATTGAGCACAAAATACACTTGACAAAGTCATGTCCTGTTCAATTCCAGCGCCTGTCTCAGGAATATGTCGTCACGATCTTCAGAAACATTTCTCTAGCGCCTCCTTGTGATCAAAGTGTATATTAATATTGAAAACGTGAGGGGTTTGAACTGTTTTGTCGACTCTAATCTTTTGAATATGCTACCTAAAAGTATCGTATAGGCTTTTCTTTTTCTTCTCAAAGTTACTCGTAACGTTAAGCAGTCGTATTTCAGAGTAATATTTATTAATGGGCACACTTTATTTAATGTACAATTCTCGCTACTAACATGGCTTTAACTATGACATTTGCCTCGATAAACTTCTAACTTGCTTCTTATTAATAGCCTAGTTATTATAATTGGTATTGAATAGGATTAGGGGCAGTAGGGATGTAGAAAACCATAATAAACAGCTTAATATTCATTAATTCATTCATTTTCTACCGCTTTTCCGGGCCGGGTCGCGGGGGCAGCAGTCTTAGGAGAGAAGCCCAGATTTCCCTCTCCCCAGACACTTCCTCCAGCTCCTCCGGGGGGATCCCGAGGCGTTCCCAGGCCAGCCGAGAGACATAGTCCCTATAACAGCTTAATAATCCTTACTTATTAATAGTGAGAGTTGGTGGTTTAACTAAAGTGTTAACTTATTAATAAATGTGGGCAAAACATTTTTTTAATATATTTTTTACTATTATTATTATTATTATTATTATTATTATTATTATTATTATTATGTTATTATCAATATTAGGCCCAATACCAATAAAACAAATGAAAGAAACAAAAGGAAACCATCACAAAAGATTCTAATGGGCTCCCCTACAAATATCACTGAAGCTATTACATGCAACCACATTTAAACCGTTACATTTGAATGTTTTCTAATGTTTTCTGTGACATATTTCATTAGAATGTATTAGTTTTAACATGCTACCAATAAAAGGCAAAAAAAGAAAACAATAACAGTAGAAACCCAAAAGGACCAGTTTCCATTAAAACCAATATAATTCCCGTTATAATCTGTACCTCCTTTGCAGGTATATATTCTCAAAACGCATGATTCACTTCAATTCTTGTGTTTTGCTGTGAAAAAAAGCAGACGCACAAATTTGTAAAATTGTTTTTGTTTTTAAATCAAGAATCATTTGACTTGCAAATTTCTGGAGAAACTGTAAAACCATTACAAAATTGGTGGTGGTGGGGGGGTTCAGCATGGTATTAACATTTAATAAATAAATATCATAATTAATTCAAAAATAACATAAAATCGACATAATATGATGATATTAAACCCTGGATTTTGTAAGACAGTTCTCTCAACAACAATCTATCGGATTTCCCCATTGCTTTTGGATTTGCTTATACTGTATATACAACTGTATATGTCTATCCATCAGGTTCCAAGAGCACGAACTACGAAACTATTTAGCACAACTAAAACAAATATATGTGAAAGTGGATTATTAGACGAGTTTTCCTGTTCTGTGATGATATGAAATATCCTGGATTTACCCACTTGCTAGCAACTGCATTTTTCCAAGACAAGTATAAACAACACAACTGTATTACTGATTTATATTGTGTCCCAAAATAAAGCACAAAACTATTATGAATGTTAAACCGAATGTTACATTTCGGTCATTTATCTAAAACCGTCTTGACTTCAGCACAATGGAATCTGAAATAGCCCACTAAAGTGCTCACTCATTTCCTTTCGTAGATTTTTTTCCCATAAAAATATGTCGCCGCATGAAGCTACAATCACTTCCTACAGGAAAGAAGAGGCGAGGGAAATAACCAACAGGAACTTTGGGCTTTTGATCTCATCTCTAGCCTAATTTATTTTTACATGTTTTAAATTTTTAATTTAGGAATGTCATTTATTTTTTCATCACCAATTATCACCTAATCTGTATAATTACGATTGGCATGACAGCTTAAAGGGATAGTTCACCCCAAAAAAATGACAATTTACTCACTATTTACTCTCCCTCAAGTGGTTTTAAACATTTATGAATTTCTTTCTTCTGTTGAATACAAAAGAAGATATTTTGAAGAATGATAGAATCAAGTAGCCATTATCTTCCATAGTAGGAAAAACAAATACTATGGAGGTCAATGGTTACCGGTTTCCAACACTTTCCAAAACAACATATTTTGTACTTGTATAAACTCGTAAAACTCTACAACACTAGTATAAACTCTCTAACAAAAAAAGGTTTGTGACGAGTGAAGCGTGAGCAAATTATGACAGAATTTTTCAGTTTCGGATGAACTGTGCCTTTAAGACAGTGGGCCTATACATCAGGGTTGTCTGTAACTCATTAAAATACTAAATGAAATATTAAAACAAAACACTTGGTTACTTTCTTAGATCTGATTCATACAGGATGTACTGTAGAAGAGATATAAAACATTATGAGCAGTCACAGTTAATATGCAATTATCTAGTTATCTCAACTTACAGTACAGCAATCAGTGACATAAAATATGACGTTAAACTTTGTATAACTTAAACAATGTAGTTGAAACCTGATTAACTTATTAAAATTAAAGCAACATAAAAATATTTGTTGCCTTGATTATTTGTCATGTACATTTTTTTTTTTTACAGTGCATCAGTTTTCATGATGGGCCTCACAGTGGCGCAGTGGGTAGCACGTTCGCCTCACAGCAAGAAGGTCGCTGGTTCGAGCCTCGGCTGGGTCAGTTGGCGTTTCTGTGTGGAGTTTGCATGTTCTCCCTGTGTTGGCGTGGGTTTCCTCCGGGTGTTCCGGTTTCCCCCACAAGACATGCGGTACAGGTGAATTGGGTAGACTAAATTGTCCGTAGTGTATGAGTGTGAATGGGTGTGTATGGATGTTTCCCAGAGATGGGTTGCAGCTGGAAGGGCATCCGCTGCGTAAAACATATGCTGGATAAGTTGGCGGTTCATTCCGCTGTGGCGACCCCAGATTAATAAAGGGACTAAGCCGAAATGAAAATGAATGAATGAATGAAATTGTCCGTAGTGTATGTGTGTG